>VZTH01011755.1:41893-100247 GCA_013397815.1 Aleadryas rufinucha | reverse complement strand
TTTTTTTTTTTAATGACAGTTTGGTTATTCAGGTGGGGCGAGGTATCCCAGCAGTTCAGTGATGTGCTTTTGTGAAACACTCAGTAAGTCATCTAAACTCTGCCTGACCTCACCACAAATTACAGTGAGGACAGATCCAGTATGTCTATCGAAGCATCAGGGGGATACCAGCTGAGAGTGAAACTGAAGACAGACAGTTAGTACAGGGTACACCTTTTGCAGGATGGCTCAGTACCAGAGAAAAGCAAAGATCACAGCTGCACAAGTCAGTTTTGGCCAGAGGGGATGTAGCAGCTCAATTTGCTGCATGAAGCTTAAAATCTGAAAGCCAAAATCACAACTTCAAAAGAAGAAAAGCAGTGGTTTTTTTTTGGTGAGATACAGAAGTCCTTCTAAGAGAAATTAAATTGGAGAAAAATAGTATATTAGTCTAGCAAAGTCTGGTAGAAGGAAATGCTGAGCATTACCTAACAGGAAAATGACAGAATCGGGCATATCCTGATGCAGCTGAAAAATCATACTTTAGATTCTAGGTCAAAACTGTATAGATGAAATAAAATAATATTATATAAATAAAATAATAAAAATATTATTTCCAAAGTAAGTATATTTTAATTATATTCCCCACAACTTAAAATCCAAGGTGCTATGTGCTGTCTTACCCAGATATTCACTGGTTACAGAGGGTGCAAGGCACTGCACTGGTTTAACTAAGGAACAGATCAAGAACATACAAAGCCGAAGGACACTCCTCTACTTGCCTGAAAACCCACAGCACTCCTTCCTGAGGGAATGGGCCGGCAGGTCATGAGCAGGGGGAGGAAAGCAATGCTCCCCAGAAAGCTGGTCCCAGCTGCCAGCTGCCCACCCCTCCTGGCAGTTATTTTAAGTGCCCAAAATTCACATTTCGGTCATATTTTAAACCAAATTTGAGAAATGAAGAAAAACAGGAAGGTGAAAACAGAGCAAATATTGTATTTTCACCCCTGATTTCTGATATAGGCTGTAAACTCCAAGAGTAGATGCTCACCAGTTCTATAAAACTTCAGCAGCAAAATGACACAGTTATAAATTTGTGCCAGATCATTATGACCTAATAACTATTAGAATAGTAATACATAATACATGTTATTAGTGTGTTTAACTGCTGCGGCTCAGCCTTTCCTCCTTTCAAAGAAATGGATATCAAATCTAACCTTGTTGCTACACTTCAGATGCATCAGAATTTAATGCCCAGTGCCTTTCCCTTTTGGAAGGAAGTATTCCATCATCCCACAAGGAACACAATGGGCTCAATGTCCTTTGTGCTGCACAGAAAGTTAACTAGGCAGGCAGGCTGGTGGACATGCATACCAAAAATCTCCCTTCCCCTGCAAGTCCATGACTGTAAGTATCAGAATAGGTAAAATGGTATCAGAAAGACTTAAGAAGAATGTAATATAGTCATATATTATACACATACATGATATATAGTTGATATAAATTCAGGTTTGATAGAAACAAAATTAAAAGTGCCACGCAACTCTGCTACATAAGTTTTGGTGTGAACTAAGTCTAAAAAGTTCTTTAAAATAAAGACAACTGAAGAAAAATCAGCTACAAAAAAAAGCCTTTTTTTTACAAAGGAAGCTACCAAGGCACACTGAGATATTTGGTTTGATGATACCCACTACATTCCAGCATAACCTAAACTACTGCTTAAACTACATGCAAATACACACAAATCCCATAATACCCCATTTTGGTCTACGGGACCTCTCAAACATAAAAAAGACTGTGCAATGGGAGCACTTCTTCACCTGCTCCTCCAAATCCCTCCTAAGAAATGTAGGCAGCCTGAAGATGCAAGGCGTAGGTGAGGTGTCTATGAAGAAGACACCATTAGAAGTAAAAGGCAAAAGAATGAACTACCAGAAACAGAGAAAGTCCAAATTTAAAAAGCAAATTTAAAAGCAAATTTAAAAGCAAATTGTTGATGGTGCATACTAAGTTAAAAAATTTATAGGAATGTGGAATCGATAAGCTTTTCCTGAGGGAATGCCAACAAACTGGAAGATATTTAAGAGCTCCTGGCTTAGCTGAAGGGGGATAGAATCGTCTCCAGAGGATGCCACCAGTACCCTGTTTGGTATGGAAATGGACAAACAGGTTAGTAGGAATGGGTAAACCAGGCAAGAATTCACAGATCTGGTACCTCCTTTTGTTGCCTTTTTGCCACTTCTCAATTCATTTTGCTTACCCAGCAAAAAGTATAAAAAAAGACTGTAACTAAATGAATGAGACTATTCATTAGCCAACCTAGACAGATCTTTTAAGCAAAAAAATCGAATAAGAAGAAACAATAGATCAGGGAGATGTGATACTAGCAAGCAATTGGTTTAAAAAATCCTGTTCAGCCCATATGGATTTTCCACCCACACAATTCCAGGCCCATCTCCTCTTTGTCCATAAAAAATTTTAATGAGAATCAGGTATTTGACAGAACATCACTGAATCACTGCTATTTATAGCCCTTGGGGTTTTCAACAGCTGAGTAAAATACAGAAACTAGTCTAGATGCAGCAATGAGAGTGTAAGGAGATTCAGACTATCATTTTTTTCCACATCTAAAGTGCTCTTGTATTGCTGTACTCATGCAGGCACACTGAAACAAGCTCAATCCTCTGAAAACCCATTAACATCAAAGCAAGTTTAATGGCACTCAGAGCTGCTTTCCAAACATGTCACAGAGACTTCTACAATTCATTTCAACACTGTCAGTATCAGGCCAATATCCAGAGGCTGAAAATTCCTGCTTAACTAGCAGTTTTTTGGGGAGTTTTTTCTTATTCTAGAATCACAAGTAAACACTGAACTGGAAAATTTTGAGGTTCTTCCAAAGGTTCATCACCAGCCAGGACACCAAAACTACCCCAAAGGTTCTACCCCAAAGATAAGGCATAGCTGTACCTCTTTCCAAGGAATGTCTCTTCTGAAGTATAATTGGGCTTTGCTGGCTCATGAATTTCCCAATTGCTAATATATGAACTCAAATTCATATTTGCATATGAACTGCAAAGAAAAGGCAGTGATGCTCAGGGAAGGAAAAAATGTTGGTACACAAACAGGAGAGGGACAAAGATCTCAACAAACTCCTTTTTGCTGTCTCGCCACATAACCAAAGCATGCAAAGAGACCATGACAAATAAAATACTCCTGAAACTATCAGTGACTGCTAATTAAGAATTCTTTTCTGTATTTTAAACACAAAGATAAATTAAACTTCTTCATCAATAAATAAGAGGAAAAAGTTAGCCTTTTATAGAGAACCATGTGATTTCCTCATCTACAGTCTGACACAAGAACATATTCTTGCCTATTCTAGTTTTCTTTTATTAAACTCTTCTCTCTTAACACAAGTTAATATTCATTGATGCAATTTAGAACAGATGCTATTTCTGTTCTTCAGTTATCCAGATAATCACTTAATTAAATAGCTGCATAACAGTATCCAGGGAATTGAATTTATATTTTAATCACATATTCCTCCCCTTTATTATTTTGCTTTTACTTACTCTGGCATGTGGGTTTATTGCACACAGCTGTAAAAAAACATTCATGGCTAAATTCTGTAATGCAGACTTTTGAAAGCAACCAAAGAATAACTTAAATATGAACAGTTCTGATTCTCAAAAACAATGAAAAGCAAAACGGTTTTACAAGATCATCATTTAAGCCACTATGCTTGTACATTCTGTGTATGTTAGATATGCATTTATCTATTTCAGGTGAAACCAGCTTAATTTCTCAACTATTTAAACAGTAGTATTATGACAGTCATGAGTGGAAACTAATTCCCAAAAGTCATTCAGAGAGCAAAAGCTTAAATGCTGACCAGCAAACAACCCTCATATTCTGAGCCCTACACTCCCATTCCTTATTCAAGGACTTTTAGAGAACAGGCAAAAACCAGGGGGTGAAGCAATCCTTTAATTAAAAAGCATCATGTGTCTGCACAGCAAACTGAACACTAGGATGGATCTCTATTACACAAGCATTCTTCAAAATACACTTCTAGCATCACATCACTCCATTTTTTCTCTACTAACTTGCAATAAAAACATTTTTTCAAGACATATATAAACATTCTTACATTATAGAAAAATAACCTCAGCATTGCCTGTTATGGATAGAAAAGTTATTCAGCCTGCATGTGGGAAAAAATTTCAGAGCTCTAGTATCCATCTCTCAATATGCTTCCCTAAGGTAAAACTGGAGAAATCTCCCTTGACACATTTTTATGGAAGAAAAGAAGGCTGCAGAATTAAGTTAATGTTGCACTATCTGTATCCTTTTCTTAGGCATCAGACATTAGCTAATCCTAATGCACCGATTGATTTATTTGGTATGTTAAAAATGTTGTATCATCTTTACTCACCAGGGAGGAGCCTATGGCAATCTGTGTAACTGTTTATGGCACTGACCGATTTTTGACTGTGATTTTGTGTTCACCAGTTATCTCACATTATAATCTATGAGGTAGCATATTCATTAAGTGGAAGAAGGACAATTACATTCATCATGCTAAACTTAAAAAATAATCCTACTCAACAAATGAAACTTTGTAAAAAAATGCATACTGAATCTATGTAAATACAATATAGGTTTCTTGTATTAATCTCTAGAATACTTCAAAATTTTATGGGTATGTTTATTTTTCTGTTTTAACTTAAATTTTGTATATTTATGCATTATGTATAAATATTTAACATTTTTATATTGATATTTACTACTAATATATTAGATGTCCTACTAAATATTTACTATTAATATATTAGATGTATTACTAAATATTTAAATAAGCCACATATAAATATAGCTAAAAGTGAAGGAAAACTTGCATAAAAAACCAATAAATCAGTAATGTATCTAAAATAAAAGATGCTACACTCAGATTTTCTGTGGGGGTTTTTTGGGTTTTGGCTGGAGGTTTTTGTTGACGTTGTTTTGTTTTGCTTTGTTTGTTTGGCTGGGGCTTTTTACTTAGAATGTGACAATTTGAAGAGCTTCCCAGAATGTCCATACAGATTCCAAGATGGAAAAGAACGCTCTCTCCAACCAGCAGTGTGACCTCCCAGCAGGTCAGACCAGCAGCTGTGCTGAAAGGTCCTGTGCTGTGACTCGTGTCTCCCAGCACCCAATCCCTCCTACGCGTGGGATTACCTCCGAACCACGCCGTGGGTGACAGAAGGCAAGGGCAGATCTCAACACTGCCTTCAGCTGCTTTACAGCAGGGATTAGAGAGGGATCGGGGCTCCCAAGAGAAAGGACAAGAAGCCACAGACACAAGCCAGCATGTAAGAAATTTTGGTTAGACGTAAGAAAGATTCTCCCTGTGACGATGCTCAAATGTGGGAACAGGGCACCCAGAAAGACTGCAGAATCTCCTGGCTTTGGGAAGATGCAGAATTGGAATGGGCTGAGGGCTGCCTCCACCTGCTCTGAGTGAAGGCTGGATAAGATGTCCTCACATCCCTTCTGAGCTCATCTGCAGTGACATCATTCTGTGCTCCGGTGCATGGGCACAGGAAAATTCTGTATCAATGCATCAGGTAATAAGCATTTAGTAAAACACTAGTGGTCAAGATTGAGACAAATCCCCACGTGACAATTTTAAAACCTTTTTCTGAAGTGTTTCCTAAGAGTAAAGTGTTACATTCCGCAAGTTTTTACCACCCAGTTCCTACCTCCCATTATCACCTCTCCACGGCTCTGCTCCTTCAGCTTCTTCCCTCCCCCGGCAATCAGGCTGGTGAGTCTGACACAAAGCTCGACCCTCTGCCCTGTTCCTCAAAACACACATACATTTTGGCCCTTGTTCTGCAGTGGGGGTTCTCCTGAAACTGCTTATTTTTAACCCCTTAGTGCTGGCCTTCTCTGTTACAGATTTGCTAGCAAACAGAAAAATTTAGATACCCAAGTACCTTAATCGTGAGGGAAATGATGCAATCAGACTGTAAATATCGGTGCAACTGGAAAAACAATTTTATACTGCCAACACTGGAAGTGCTTTTATAAGTAGAAACTTTAAGCTTCATGAAAGGCTACAATTAAGGGAAAAAAGGCATTCTCTCTACATTACAGAACAATGTAATCCTCTCTGACTGTTTCTCATTAAAGGTAATCTTGTTATTACTTCTCATTAAAGAAACTTCATACTTATCCATGTATTTTATTTTCTCTTTCCATTACTGTGCACCAACTTCCATGCATAGTTCCTGCACTACATTCAATGACAAACAGCATGTCCTAAAGCGACTAAAAAAGCACATCTGTCAAAAACATTTAATGCTGTGATGAATGGAACTCATCAACTATTATTTGACCCACTTTTCCTTCTGTGAGCCCTTGGACAGTCCCTTATTGTGATACAGTAGCTTTAATGCAATGCAATGATGGATTCCTAATCACAGAACCTTGTCTCTTTTTAACCGGCATCCAGCAAGACACAAGTAGTTCCTGAAACACAAGACTTAAGCACAGCTCTTCAACAACATGTATCAGGAAACCTAAACTCTGTCTTAGAGAAGACTTTATGATTTATTTCTGAAACATCTGGAGCCTTTACAAAAATTCAGCATGCCATCTCTAAGTTGAAGGTTACAGAAATGGGACTACGAATAAAACGACCATTTTTCTTGAAATTATCTTTTGTACAGTTCTTTTTGCTGGAAATTCTATTTAGAAAGCACTATTTGGACTACGTTTTTAAGTTTCGTATAGATATTGCTAAAATAAAAATATAATTTTAGAGAGTGGTGTAATTATTTAAATGCCCCTGAAAATGACAATGAAAACCAAAGGAAACAGGGAGAATTTTGTGTTTCAAAAAACACGTTAGGTTAACATTAACAGACAGTTAACATTACAGACAGCATATTGCCCAAATAAGAAGACTGATTAGCACTAGAAAAATTTGTAATTGTGTCCTGTAGGTTACTGTGATCTAATCAGACACATAATAAACAAAAGACTATCTTTAGTCCAACGTGTACCCTATTTGTTCAGTGAAAGGCTACGATATATCAGGAACGGCTTAACCTACTCTCGCTCCATCTGTTGAGTACCTAAGTGGCTTAGCAACTTAGTTCTTCCCACAAACAGAATCAAATATCGTGTCTGTACACAGTTCTCATTGCACTTCCTTATACACAGGAATCTAAAGATTGCTAATGATTTGTAATGCAGCTATAAACGGAAAGAAGTGGATAATCTCGTTAGGAGGTTCTCTCCTAAACATTAACAGATGAGTAGATTGCAGGAATATTAAAGATTGAAAGCTCAGCGACAGTAACTAAGTAAAGGTTTCTCAGTTTTGCCTTCCTTTCTTAAACACAGGGCAGTGATACATTGCTTATAATTAATTAGCACATTAGCACTATTTCTTATGGCAGATTCAAGTAAGAAATTGAAGCTATATATCAAGTTTTGTCAAGAAATGGAAAGAAGGAGCTTCTCACAGTTTTTCTGTGTCTTTACATACAGAGAAGACAAAAGACAAGAATTCAGGTCGCTGTTATTCTTGATTACCCTGTGCAGATATTCCTTCCTCTTTTCCCCTGGCTGTTTGGGAGAGCAGGGATATGTGAGGTTGTGGCCAGTGGCAGTATTCCTGATTACCCTTCTACAGTCTCCTCATCTGCAGTTTACATTATCACTACTCAGAGAAACACTGTGCCTTTTCAAATGTTACCATGGCTGGCCTCTACCATCCCAGCCTCATGTCAAGAGACACTTATGGGGGACTCAAGTGTTTTGCATAAAATTTTAAACATTTATTTTGCATCATCATTGATGCAATTTCCCCAAGGAGCATGTAAGAAAAACATGAGCTTTAATCTCTTTCACTGGTCTATTGAGAAAGTGACTCAGAAGCAAAGAAAAATACTAGCAATACCCTACCCAACCTGAGTTAAGATATTCACACTGGATAGGGGGATAAACAGTGAGGGGAAATACAAAGGAAAGTGAAGACTATAAAATAAAACTTGAACATTGAATCAAAGGACAGAATAAAACACTACACAGCATTTTTAAAAACAGATTTAGAATAATCTCTTCAATCTCAAATTGGTACTGTAAAGATTGTCCCTGGACAATATTTTGTCTTACAGACTGACTTTTCTGCTTAAAACATCTAGAAAAGTGCAAAGGTAACCTTTCCAAATTTTCCAATGTTTGCAAGTATTTCAGCATGGAAAGTCCTCTGCGTAGCACAGACTGATTAAGTGCTCATACACTTTCCCCTTGGCACGGCATTTCTGCTCCTTGCATTATCACAGCTTTTTCAACTGCTACTTCTTGGGGAAAATCCTCCCCTTGTGCAGAAAAGACTCCTCTCAAGATACATGGGAAGCACACAAAACATTACTCTTAAAAACACCGGGTCCTCACACTGTATCTGTTAATTTTCCAATTTGCAGTGTTCCTAGTTATTTCTGCCAAGCTATAAACAGTGTATATTTCAAAAAAGTTCTTGTACAAAGTTTATTGTGTGCCTGAACTTAATTTCAGAACAATAAATGAAACTTCTTTCATTTTGTAAAAAAGTATATACTGTTCTGGGCAGATACCAAGCAACAAAAATAACCTAGATTAGCGCTAATTAAAGCTGCTACTCTGGATCTTGCGACCTTCTGTCCCAGACATGTTGCTAAACCAAAGTGCAGTGGAAGTCCTTGTGTTGCAACTAAGATTCAGAACCATTAGTGGAAGTGTCACATTTTATCCAAAAATCTGTATGGTTATGATGGTATTCTCTCCTTGCTAAAGTAATTACAGAAGACTGGAAGCAAACCTGCGAGCCTGCCACGAGCTTCTCATGGTGCCGCAGTTCTGGCACCAATGCTCAAGCTGCAGCCAGCATGGACAGTGCTGTGTTCCCACACCAACACCAGCCCAAAGCAATGATGAGAGACAGAAGGTGGAGACAGGAAAAGATTTGTTAGGTCCCTCTCCTGTCTAAACACAAAACTGCCAGGAAAGACAGTGATGGGACAAAGGACAGCATCCATTCATTTTCACTTCATCAGTTGTTACGTGAACCCCCTTCTTCAAGACAACTCTCAAAAAGCTTCCTTTGTATCCTTCTCTATCAATGCCCCTTTCTGAGCCAGACACATGAGCCCCTTCCCCTATCCCTCAGCTCTCAAAAATCACTGCAAACATAGGTTGGTGACCTGAAATGCCACTGTTCATTACCAGAGCTGGTACTCAAAAAAGGGCTGAGATTTCAGGCTATATCTATAGTAGTATATAACTAACCCTAGCAATTTAACAGTAGGAATGACTGCATTCCAGCGTTCACATCATGCTCAATTTCATCGGGCAGATACAGCTTTGTGGAGAAATTATTCTGCAGACATCAAAAAGAGTATGGTCATTTAAAGGAAACAAAGCCACATCAAAAGTCTACTTAAGAGTTGTAATAACAAGGGATGTGCAGGACAAAAAGTCAGATCAAATGCAATTAACTTCCATAAAAGCTCTGTAAGATAAAAGAAGATCCAAATGCCATATGCCAAAGAAAGAGGTGCCATAAAAACTAACCTTGAACTGAATATTACTAACAAACTAAAGCCGACTTGCAGTGCATTATTATATGCTTCAATGTCTGTAAAGGACTTTTCACTCTCTACAATAGTCTACTGTAATTGTCACAGGGTAATCAGATCTGTTGAGTATGCAGGAACTCTCTTTCAAAATGTTATGGTGCTTACAAAGGATTTTATTCATTAGACAGATTAATAGCTGTTCTTTGAACTCCCTCTCCTTCACCCAAGACTGTGATGAGTGTCGGTCCAGTGCTGCCTGCAGGACAGTGGAGAAGGACTTTAGGAATTCGCCTGTGAGAGGAAAAGCAAGCTTACATGAAAAATCTTACTGGGAATTGTAATTGAAAATAAAATTCTCAAGCTAGCATGAGTCCCTTAATTATTAAAATAGACCAACCATAAAAACAAATTCCTAGTAGTAATACAAGAGGAATCTGATTTTGATCTTACTCATCCTCCATTTCCCCCATTTCAGGATCAGATAATTCTGGTTTTGAAGTCCATGTCTAACAAACTTCATAGGTACCATGATAGAAATACTACAGAAGTTTCTGCTACAGACAAGTACATAATTATCTTGTGCATTACACAGATATAACCTAAGCACAGGTAATCTGCCAGAAAGCAAGCAAGGGCATACTTACATCATGTTGATACTTACTCATCATGTGCTCTTAAGAAAGGGTTGTTAATGTAGATTCCTTGTATACATGCGAGATAGTTATCGTTAAAAATAACACAGAAATGCTTTGCAGCTTTTATGTTTTGGGTTTATAAATCTTTTATTTATCAAACTTCTTATAATACATTTTTAAATCACATTTAAAATCTACTGGAGGACAAATATAATAAATTTTCATTTATTCATTTATTATATCATTTAATATACATTCTTATGTTCTCCTTGTTATGAAAAAGAAACTGAAACATTCATTGCAAGCAGGCTAAAATGACTGTACACTTTGAAATCTGTATTGCTATATGTGTATTTAAATAATGCATGAAAATGACAGTATTTGTAACTTTCTTAAATGTTCTTAAGATGTTAAATTTATTCTAAATTCAAATTCAAATAAATGATGACTAATGCTAGAGCAAGCTTAAAAAATGTTGTCCCAAGGCTGTATTTTCCCAGGGATGTTTAACATCTGAAAATGATAGTTCAGTGCCAGATTAATTTTCTTCTCCCTTCCTGTACCTGTAGTATGGCTACTCTGATTTTGCTTCAACATTTAGGGTAGCCTGGGACTCTTGAGAGACCAAAAGGTTATAACACCAAGGAAATCCCAACCCCATTACCATAAATTGGTGGCATCCAGTTTAATGGAATGCCATCTGTGGTTTTGTTCAGTTAGTCTTTCCCATAGTTTTCATTAAAGGCAACGAAATAGATCCTGTGTACATCAGCCTGGCAGAGCATCACCAAGGGACATCAGCACAACCATGCTAAAGACTCGGTTCGATGCTTACAACAAGAGCTTCCATCTAAATAACAAATTCATCTAAGATTAATATAGTCATAACTGTGTGCATGGACACAGTCACAACTATATGTATGAAAAGAAATAAAACATCTAGCTGATCTGGAGCTGAACTGCCTACGACAAAGTAAAAGCAGCTATCACAGCACCAACAAACACATAAACGACTGCAAGCGCAACACTGTTAAACTCTCAATTCTGTGATAATCTTGCTAGGCCCATTTACATAGCTTGTGCCATAAGCAGAAAAAAGTTGTTGTTATTTGCAACAAAAAGTAAAAAAAAAAAAAAAAAAAAAAAAAAAAAAAAAAAAAAAAAAAAACAAAACAAAACAAAACAAAACAAAACAAAACAAAAAACCACCAAATAAAAGGGACTTCTAGGATACCTTGTCAAATTGCAAAGACAGAGCAAAGGGAGGGTAGTCTGAGGTGCTACACTGTGGTGGCAGGCTCATCACAAGCTCTTTTAAAATTGTTTGAACATATGGAGGAGAGCCTGCATGGTCTCATTTCCTCTTCTTAAGGCACAACAGCGAGCTCTGCACATCAGAATTAATATCCACAGTACAGAAGCAAACAGCAGTCAAGGTATTTTAAATGGAGAAATCACATTACAATTAAATCCAAGGCAATAGCCAGTTATGACTTCCAGAATAATTACAGCAATGAGCAACAAAAATAAGGGCATTTGTTCTACTTCATATAATATATACATGAACAACAGCAAAACTTTACTGAAAATTTCCCATATGCATTACCAGCCCCTTCACATAGAAGGATGCCTATCCTTAAAAACTGTGGAGTGAGCACAGGGCTTGCACTCCTGGGGAGGGAGGCTGTGGAAGTAGAAGGGCTGCTGGCCAAAGAAGGCGGAAAAACTCCTCATGAAAGAGAATTTGGGAAGACAGGCAGACACCTGTAAAGTACATTTTCTCCCCTGTTAAGAATTCAACTCAGCTTCCGTTCCAAGTCAGTGAGAGACTTCCCAGTACAGAAAGCTTGCTTAATTTCTTTCTGTTTTTAATGTGTTTATTCTAAATTAGACCTCAACTTGAGAATGTTTTTCTCCCTGGAGCATGGACAAGGAAGTCCATTGATTCCTCTTCAAGTGCAGTAATAGATTTGCAATGTCAGAGATGTAATGAAATATAGTTCACTATTTTTAAAAAATACAAAGTTAAAAGGAAACCTCTGTCATGTAATGAACCACTAAACCTTGCCATATACATCAAGTGCACTTCATTGAGAATTTCACTTAAGAGCAAAACAACCAAAGAGTGGTATCCCCCAAACTAGAAATCGTATCACAGACTGCAAGGATCCTGCCAGTCTCACACTCCAGTGTAGGAAAGACCACAATTATGAACAATTTCAGCAAGACAACCACAATCTCCCCACTATTTCACTTTATGCTCCGTCTTCTCCTCATCCCTTTCCCACAGTCCACAGCCTTTTCTCTTTTAATGACTTTATCCACCCGGGGAGAGCAGCTCCCTGTCAAGGATGCTGCTGAGGAACATGCCTGGATGCCATGCTGCTGGCTGCCACCCTTAGAGATGGACCTTGACTACTGTCCCTTGAATACTGGCCAGACTTACCAATATTCCAATGGGAAGCAATTGGTTTTAAATCAAAGGTATGCATAAATGTGCCGTTCAGTCTTAGCAGCAGCAATGCATAAGGTCGAATAAAAAGATTTTTCAGATGCCTGTTGCACCAAAGGCCAGTATCAAGGTGGTAACTGGCCCCGCCCTACACTCCAGGAAGCCAATGATGCCACCATGAAGGGCTTTCCATAATCAAGAATACCTTAACTCAGAAGAGCAGTTAATTTTGTTCCATCAAAGTTGTTTTACTGGCTCTAATTTTCCACCTACAGTTCAGTATCTCAGCAGAGTGCTCCAGCTTATAAAAGCCTGATGACTCCCATGAACACAGTAAACCTCAAGTAGCTGACAAGTGCCATAGCTCTAGTCACCGTTTCTCCTACCCACCTTTCTTCTAAAATATTTGTTGTTTAAAGCCAGTACAGTCACACAGTAAACATCCCACCACCCAGGCTGACAGACATGCTAAAATGTCTAGAAGCAGCCCACATTTGTATTACTGTAAGTGCTGCAAAACTGCTGAAGGGTTGGCTGGCTGAGGCGAGGCTACACACCTCATATTTTCTTTCCTTCTATTGTAAGCCATTTAAAAAAAAAAAAAAATCACAAAACCAGAAACACATGCCAGAGAAGAATAAGGGATATTACTGGACTTTTAAGGTAGATAAAAAAAGAGCAAGGAAGCATAATGCACAACAGAAGGAAGCAAAGCAGAAAAGACATCTCAGAATCTTTAACAATGAACTATATGTGTATTTAAGGAGACAATAAGACAACCAAGGCATCAGGTAAAGATGCAAAAGACTGATATATTATTGCCAAAATAAAATATGCCATTAAATCTTTGGCAGGAAGGCAAGTGGAATCTATAAACAGGAGTAATTATACTAACAAGCAACTTACACACTAGAAATACTGAATAAAGACAAATAATAATTAATTCTTTGTGACAGCTGTTGCTAGATTATAGCAATCACATTAGCACTCAGAAGCAAACCTATGAAAACAGTCACTAAAATGGCCTTTATTTTTCAAATGTTTTAATCAACATACCAGTTTTGGGAGCTGCTTAAGTCCATTCCTAAATTAATTTCAATTCTGAGCTATGTGTACTTCAGTGCAGGCAAATTTCACACCTCTCAGTACATCAATGAAATAACATTAAGGCACTTGAAAGCTAATTCAGAAAATCAATTTCCAGTAAAAAATAGAATGAACCATTTGGGGGAGTTTACTTCCCATACAATGCACCTTCAAGATCTTACATATCTGGCTTTGGCTATGCACATGAGTCCTGTATTTTCCCAAGCAGACTGGATTCTTTTTCCCTTATTTGAAAATATTAAATGAATTTCACATATATTTGATGTTCTTCCTTAACACACACAAAAAAGGAACATGCCACAACCTCTGCTGTTGCTCCTGAAAGGCATTTTTTACAAGCCAATTGCCATACAATGCATTGAAATTTCATGTTTGGAAGCTTAAGAGTCTTACTGATTAGTTAAACCTCACTTCACAAGTAACCTGGAAAACTTATTGCGACAATTTACTGAGGGCAATCTCTAGCAAAAAGGAACTATTTTTTCATGCTTCCTGTACATCCTGTATTTGGCTTCTGCTCCAATGTTTGTGAAAAGAGAGGGTTACTGCAGAAAAGCAAAACAAAACACGACTCTCCACTTAGGTAACACATCAACGAATACACTCAACACTCCTCTTCCCTAATAGTTTTGTCAAGTCCATAGGTCTCATGGAAAGACTGTAAAGAAAACAATCAAAACCACCAAGCCATCTTCTGAGGTAGAGGGGGCATGGTTAGATAAAACAGGAATCCCTTAACATCTTCAGTTATACTGATATCACTCCTACCTTCTGAGGACTTAACAGAAACATGTGAAACTGCAGAAGTATCTACTAGGTAGAAAACATTTACTGAAAGAAATCCACAGACACATCTTGAGGGAATGAATTCTAGCACAGCTTTCAAAATCATTGTTTTACTTTAAGGCAAACAAGCTTGAAGTTTGGTAGCTTTACTTTTAACTCAGGACGTTGTTAATTTCTGTAGTATTTTGGTCTTTTTTTATTTTTTTTCCTGTCTGCTTGTTCTTTAAATAGATTTGGTGGCCTGGAAAGATACTGAGTCAGATTTCCTGAAAAGGGACTGTGATTTTAATATCTGCAGCATCTGATCCTGTGTGTTTCCGGCAGATAGAGCAGAAACACCACCTGATTTCTGCCGTTGTGCTCTGGATGTTAAGAATCATCCAAAAGCCTGAGAGAGCAGGAATTTGCTGCTTTGTGTCAGGTAAACCAATCTCCAAGTGTCTGTAATAACTAACTCCTCTTTTTGCAAGGTTATTTTTTATTCAGGTGAGTTCAGTGGCTCAGATCCGCCTGGGTAGCTAAGAGCATGCAGCTGCAGCTCTAAAAAGATGGACTGAAACAACTGCCAAAGTGAAGGGAGAGAAGGAGAAGCTCCTTCCAACCATGCCAGCTGCACAGCATCTGCAAGAGCAACCCAAGCAGTGCCTCCAGAGCTCTGGGGTCCCACTGGGAAGACCTAGCTGCACTAAAAGAATTGCTATTTCTAGAATACTTACCGAAGTCTTACACAACACCTCTTACCAGTTGTGTTATCTGCTTCAGAAACTGTAGCACTGTGCGCTACAGCACACTTGGAGAAACAGGGAAAATGCTTTTTATAGCACAGCATAAACCTTAGGAGGCCATGCTCCAGCAGGGACTATGTTCATGAGTCAACACGGTGCCTGATGCCTAAAAAATAGTGACAATGGCAACATAGAGATGATGATGGATTTATCCAAACCCTTGTGCAAACAGGATTTAGAAGAACAATGTTAAATTGACTTCTGTGACTTGATACAATCGACACCATCCAAAAGACAACACACTGCAGTGCTGAGTGGCATTCGTGAGTTCACACACAAGTTACTCCTCTCACCTCTAGTTAAAATACCAATCCTTTGGATGGTATCAATTTCCTTGGCTGTTTAAACATGGTGTTAAAAACAACTGAGTATTCAGCTCAGGTGGTCTTTCAAAAACCCTGACTGTGAACCAGTGTTGCAACTGACTATTTTTGACAATTATAGTTGCACATAAGATTATCAAGACATTTTTGGATGTTATTGTGGTGGGACCAGAGAAAGAGAGACCCTTGTGAAAACTGCTTAGGTTCAATTCTGTTCCTGTCTTCCCTCATATGCTTTCATATGCATTACCTGTACTGACTCCGCAATCCTCCACCACTCAGCCTTGTTGAAATCCTCATGCCTCTTCTCTTTTATCCTACATTTTCCTGTTCTCCTTTTATGACATTAAAGGGGAGGAGTGTTCACAGCACACTATTTCAGGTAGGAAGCTGACTTTCCTATTTGAACAATGGCTGTAGCATCTCCACCCCACAGCTGAGAAGAGAAACCTCATCAGGAGCAGCACAGGGAACCCACGCACGCCCCAGAGGAGGCTGTCAGGCAGCCCCAGCCCAGCAGACAGACGAGCCCGTTTTCTGATACCTGAAGGCAGGCAAGGCAACCTCCCATGCTTCAAGCCCACTCTTTGAGCAGGATTTAAATCTTCTTGAACAAACAAAACCTAAAAAGGGAAATACCATTGAAATATACTTTTTAAAAAATACTGTATAACCTTTCAAACAAAGGACTCACTCAGCAGTTTCACCGCTTCTTCTACTGCCCAGAAATAGAGAATGGCTGAACAAGCACTTGCCTTCCTTGTGGCATGAGCACTGTATACAAATGAACACAGGGAGGATATTCTGCCATTCTCCACCGGCCACACTAAAGCCAACACGTGAAAATCATCCTGATGCAACAGCAAGGAGAGCTGTGGGGCTAACAGGAGGAAAGGTCTGTATGGAACTGCAGGTGGCTGTACTGCTGGCAAGAACTGCAACCAAGATGAGGGATTTCTATGCAGACATGGACACTGTGTGCTGAACATGCTCCTATTTCTTCCACAGGGCAAGAGAAGGAAATCCAACTATTCATTCAATAGTTCAAGGCAGGATAAAGCATACACTACTGCTGAAAACCACAGCTAAAGAAAGTAGAAATTTACTGATCATAGTGAAAGGCACACATATGGAAAATGAGTCCAAGCAAACCATTATTTATTTTCTAGGAGAGGAAAAAAAATTCTGATCAATCCAAATGCTCCTACAAGACTCACTCATCTGTATGATAAGTGATCAGTCGGAAATTGATTCAGAACAAGTTAAAAGGCCGAGCAATCACAAGAAAAGTCAGTCACTCTTCCAAGTCCATAGCAAGACACTTCTAATCATTGTTAAAGCACACTTGAACAGTTTACCTGGACTCTTGGACTCCTAATGTGAAGCTAATTTGTCTTTCCTACTTGTTTCCCTCTCACACTAAACAAGCAGTGCAGCACCTCACACATCGACCTTAGAATACATTTTTTGTACTGCAGCATTTGCTCCACAGATTTTGCTGAAATCTTAAAAAATATATTACTTAATTTTCAGTTAAAAATAATTTTAATATGTTCATTTGTAAAATGTCTGAACTGAAATCTTTTTAATGCCTGATTGTATTGACTTTCAACCAGGCTTTTATAGTTTTCCTGATGTCAGCGGCTTTTGTAATATTCCTGAAACTCAAAATCTGATGAACCAATTTCTGTTGGTTTCCTACCTTGACATACTGTATTAAAAAAAAATAAAATCACAGCTTTGCAGCTTGAAGCAATTTCTCACAACTAAATTAATAGCTCCTGGACAGAGCTTAAAATGAAAAAACCCGCCATGAGCTATAGCACAAAGATCAAGGTTAAGTTCTAGCAGCATTTAAGCCTTTCAGTGAGGTTTTCGCTCACAAATGGTTTGACCATTTTTTCAACATCCAGTGATTTCCAAAGCCTGTTTGGTACACATGTGCTAGTTTTAGACAGCTATTCTAATATGAAAGTGGTTCTGAAACTAACATCACCATTCCTCCTACCACCACTAATATCTTCTGATACTTTTAAAGGCAAATTTGCTTAGATTCAAAATCAGAAAGAAAAAGCACATTGTTTCATACTTTTTTTTGTCCTCATTGACAATCACAGACAAGTTTTTTGCAACAGAAACTGCAAGTTTTACATGTCAAAACACAAAGAAATAAAAATGTAAAATATTTTCCTCCTGTACTGATACTTTCCTCCAGCTTTTCTCCTGTACTTAACAAAATTAATAAGAGACAAATCCTTCTCTATCCACTCTCCCCCAAAAAAGTGATAAAATTTTACCTTGTGGTGTATATAATTATTTGTCTTGAGTATATAGACAGTTTTAATTTAAGCAAGATCACATTCTTTAAGTATTACTTAAGTATTAATACCTACTGGATTTGTTCAAAGACATTTTCTCTCCATGCACTTCCATGTAAAATCCTTAAGGACAGAACAGTCAGGTATTCATCACAGTTGAATTCCACAAATAGCAGTAAACATTCAGGCTTGAGTTCAATGCACAGAATTCTGTATGATCTATACAGATATTTTCCATCTGTTTTAAAGCATAAACTGCTTATAATTCTCTACTAGCAGATACATTTGCCCAAAGGACGCCATCACAAATTGTTCTTACTTAAGTTTCACTTAATGCTTCAATAAATCCATATATATACACTTATTCTACAGTGCCTTCCAGGTATTCATGTATAATACACAACTATCTGTGTGCATGAGCATGTACATGCTTCCTATCCTTAATTCTGCAATGCAATTCTTAGCATTCCAATTAAGTTCTTCTTAAAAACTTTTATTGTTTCATGCAGTATTATTTCAAATGGCCTAAAAGAGTTATGTAGCTCTTTTTTTTCCCTAAATATGTAAGAATTATTTCTTGAAATTACTATTCCCCAAAATTTCTGGAAGATTTCCAACAACAAACTCCTCTTACCTCTCTTCAAGGACTGCATTATTACTTTCCTTTGATACTAGTTTCTTTGCTACAGGCTCTTTGTGTTCATTTCTCCATCTCCTAACAAAATGTATTAGGGAATAGAACAAAACCTCAGTCTCCTTGGAGGAAATGTTTTACCTGTACCTGTTTGATCCCAGCACCTCACCACACGTGGATCACGGGACAGCTCTGCCACAGCTCTTGGATGCCGGCCGATCCAGGCACCAGTCACTGCTGATCAGCCTCCCTTCAGCCCTCACCACATCCATGGATGCTAAGGGGCCTCAAAGCCAACTCACAACACAAAAGATCTCTCTGAAGGTTTTCTTTGGCAGGAGAACGTTTAGAAGAGAATTATATACTTTTCAGTACAGCACATGGCAAAAGATGGTATTGTTATTTGGAAAAATGTCAGTGAAAGAGTTTCTTTTGCTTCCCACTGTGCCATCCACAGCATCTGAAGCATTTTTACATTTAAAACAATTAAGATATCAAGATCGAGGTAGTAGTACATCATTATAGTGTCTACTAGAAGCTATTAAGAACCAGCCAAATAAAAAAAAAAGCCAGGGAAATACATCTGATTCATATCAAGAGTCACTCTTGTATTCTAGAATTGGCTGTATGTACTTCTAAAGAAATTCAAAAGTTCAGAATTTTTCCTTCTTCTGATATACATTTTAAAGGACTCATACAATTTTTTTCCAGAGAAAGAGCAGAAGATGTACCTTTCATTTGATTTAAAAGAGCAACTTTGGACAAAAATAAATAGCCAGATCTATTTTTGCTTTTCCAATTACTGGAAGGATAGATATTCTAAAAGAAAAGGATGTGTTTCCCAAATGTTTAAAGAATACTGAAGACCTCATCTAATGTATCTGAATTGTCATTTACTAAGCCAGCTGTAAAACCTGAAGAATGATTAATAGCTGCACTCTTTGGGATTAGTTTTGCATTCCACTTAGCATCTATTTGTCTTCTTTATCTCCCAAAAACCATGGTGACACCAAGCTAGACAAATTTTTCACTCTTTGCTAATGCCTTCTCTTTTTTAAAATGAAAGTTTGATTTAGTGCTACCTTCTTTCTTTTAGAACAATACATAGTAATATTTCTATAGCTAGTAGAAGGCACTTTTGGAAGAAAAAAAGTAATACAACTTTGTTTTGGTTTTGCTCTTTTTTTTCAACAAACTTAATGAGGAACTTCTCACAGCAAATTCTTCTCTCCAAAACTGTCTTCCCTGTCAGAGAAATATTCTTTCTTGAGAACTTAAGACACATACAACAAACCAACAAAATGCAACAAACTCCCCACATTCCTTCCGCAGAGGAATGAGGCTGAGGCTTGTGTGATGCTTCCAGACAAGCTTGATGAAGACCTGCTGAAACCTGCAGGTTGCTGGCAATAGGATGCTGTTCTCTTTCCCAGGGCTGTGTTTTTCTCACTGCTTCCTTTGCATTCAAACTGGCAACTATGGAATTGTGTGATCAGTTATCAACGATTCAGAAAGAAGCATGACTTTATGAGGGGAGAAATTACAGTACTTGACAAATAGCCAATATTTTTTCAAGGTCCTGATCTACTGCAATTTGGGAAGCCGAGCTCGTTTTAGCACCTCCAGTTACTTCCTCCTGCTGGGCTGTAAGTTTGGAGCTGGACATACTGAATATACTTCTCCTTTTCTTAGTTACTCTTCCCATGTTTTCCAGAAAGTTCCCTCTTGGAGGCTTGCTTGCTTTAACACTTCTAGGAGACAAAAGAGCAAGTGCCAGTGATGCCCTTCAGGCATCACCAGTAGCTTGTCTACTATCATTTCTGGCAAATGACAGCTGCACTGTTTAACATCAAGAGTTGTCACCTATCTGTCTTCAAACTTGTACTCTATCTCAGCTCCAGGGAGGGTTCAAGACAAAAAACATGGCCTTACAGTTCTTGCACACAACTTTTATCAGGAGTCTGATACCAATGCAGTTCAAATAAACCAAAGAACTGACAAAGATGTTAGGCATATGTGGCAGTTCAAACATAAACCAAAAAGCATTCTGCTGTCTAAAATAACATTAAAAAAATATTCCAAGGAATTAGCAAGGTGTCCTTGCAAGAAAGAACGAAATATCCCCCAAAATACAGAAACTCAAATAAACTCATTGTATTAGAACACTCTGAATTGAAAATAAACGTGAAGACATCCCAACAGATATGTTAACAGGAGTTTTAATTAAACATTTTAAATTTAGTTCAAGATAAACTCGAGAACATTATGAAAGTTTACTTCTGTTCTGCTCTTTCTGGCAATACCTGGAAGTTGAATTCATGCAACTTGGCCAGAATATACTACTAGCAGTAGTAGTGGGAGATGCACCCACTTTCTGCTAACAGAAATCCCTGGTATCAGCGACTGGAAAAAATTGCTGCTGTCACTGCACTTTGGAGCTATGAGAGCAGCCAGTTATCATGGTGTACGATAGATGCTAAGTAATAATTACAGGCACATGCAACCTGAGGCTATATAGCTGCTTCTTACAGCATTTTCTCCAGCAAGACATGAGGTAAACTTTAGGTTTTTTTAGCAATCGTGAATTTAATGAACTTTTACTCCATGCTACCTTCAAGACAAGGCTGAAACAGTATCAAGATGCAGTGACACACTCCAAGTGTCTACAGCAGAGCAGTTGCTTTGAACTCCTTGAAACAACAAAATCATGATACAACATTTTATACCCAGTCTTTTATTTACATGTACTCGTAATTCAAGAACTATTTACTATTCTATGCAGACAGCTTGTGAGCATGCTGGCCAAATAAGACAAAGTACCATTCAATTAGGTCAGTAACCATTATCATAGACTCCTCATCTATTACACCTAAAAAAACTTCATAATGACTACAGTAAATCTATTTATCTTGCACAAGCTTAAGGGTATCCTCATCGCCCTGTGAACAGAATAGTCAGCCTGAAGCTGAATAAAACAACTGAAGCTTTTTACATACACAGTCAAGAACGGAGAATCTGAGCTAAAACACATGCAAACCCAAACTAGAACCAGCTGGGTACTCCAAAGCAAGAAGTCTTGATACTTTTTTCAAATAATGCTGTTTGTTTAACAAAAATAGCCTCCTTCAAAATACTGTTTTAAAACTTTACGTTTAAATATATACGGATTTTTCTAAATTGGATTCCTCTTGTTTTGTTTTACAGTTAAAAAGTATCTTGAGCACTGCAGTCATTAAAGAGAGGGGAGTGAAAAGACTTTACTTTTGTGCCAATAGCGTTACACCAATTTTTACCACTGCCTATTTTAGATCCCATTTATTATCAGTGGTCATAAAAAGGACTTTTCTCTATGTAGATCAGCAAAGCTTCTACACTGCTTCATCTTTAAGTTTAGGTACTTACTGATTTTTACTGAAAAATACATCCACATAGTACATTCTGTTTTATTTGAATTTGCAAATATTCAAGGAATAACTGAGTAAGAAATTACTAACATTTTTTCCTTTTATAAAAGCCCAATACTGAGAATGTATTCCCCTCTGCTATTTGAGACCTTATAGTCAGTAAATTCCTGTTTTCCTAAATTACATTTTCTCATGATACAAGTACATAACTTCACTGTGTAGGCTGCAAATCTGGTGGGGGGAAAAAACATTTTTTAAAAATGTCGAGTACTATCCGATTATTATTTTGTGGCAAGTTTTCCACCTACATTAAAACCCACAGATAGTAAAAGTCAAAAGGAGCTGTGTTACACACCAGATTGGCTCCAGAGGGAATGGAATTACTGTTTTTGTACTGAGTTTAGTGGAGTTTTTTTAACCACTTCACATTTTCAAAACTGAACCCGGAAACAACTGTATTTTAAACTATTTATGCTGTATTAGAGTAGATGCTTCACAGTAGCCACAGTTTTAATTTTCCAAGTCACTCTGGATTTGAATATTGCCAAATGCTCTACACATGTAATACTATTTTTGGTTGAAGATAGCTAAAGAACTCCTCTTTTTTAAAAAAAAAATCAAATACCATAGGTCTCTGAAATAAAATGTAGATGTTTGAAAATGCAGTTCCTGAACGAACCTGCCCTACAGGACTTTATTTTTAGGGGATCTGGGCTAAACCATCTCTGAGAGCAAGCTTCAGGGCAGAGTCTTGCTTTGACTTCTATTACACAAAGTGTTCTCCTGCAAATAATAGCAGTTTTTTCTTCAAGGCAATTATACATGTTTTAAAAAGAAACCCTTATATAAGCCTTTCACAATTGAGGAAAGAGTAATTAACTTGCATAATTGTTAGTAGTGACCTGTAGTTTCAGTAATGCAGCTCAGCAGGCCTTTAAAATGTTCAGGCATAGGCTGCTAAATAGGATGTGTGAGGAAAGGAAAGGATGCAATCAGAGTTTCACCATCCTTTTCATCTATAGACATCCCTGTCATGGCAGCAAACAGAGGGCAGATGTAAGAGGAGATGACCTTCAAGAACAGATCTCAGATATCAATTTTATTTCATAAATTTTATTCCTTCCCTCAAGACAGAGTATTTCTCCAAGGTATTACGGTTGGCTGAGCAGAGCAGGAGGAAACACAAATTAAAAAACCATTAGAGTGGCATACATATGACTCCATATAAGTAATGAGAGAGAGGAATTTCCATAAGATGGTTAAACGAGCATCAAGAGAGGTTATAAATCCAAGTTAAAATCCATACATTAATTCTAGAAATAAAATAGAAAGTTTGAATGAAAAAAACCTGAAACTTGAGGTAACTGAAAAGAAGAATAACCATGTGACATCTTTATGGAAAAAAATTCCTTTTCCATTACTTCAAAACTGACAGATGGCTAGCATTGCAGTTTACAACTCAGAAATGCTCGAAGCGTGATGCTGTACTAGTCCTATTACCTTCTCTCCACTGCACCTTCAAGCAGGAAAGAAGGCCACTACACCAGACCAACTGCCCTGGCATCAACCTGCTCACTAACCTCACATTTCCCAATTCTACATTCAGCACTCTCCTTTTGTTCCTTCTCTTTTCAGCACTTAAAATTTGCTTTATTTCAAATGACATCTAAATACATTATTTAAGTACCAAAGCAAAATTAGCAGATGCATGCTCTTGCCTAGTAGCTCTTCTGTACAATTAATAATTGAAAATCTGGTAAGTAAAAGCAGAACATCCTGGACATCAGCTTCTTACTAACCTTTCTTCTCCATTACTGAAATCCTCCTTTCGATAACTACCTTAAAAGATCATCTCAGGTAGGCATGCTACAACAACACCAGGCAGGATTTTAAAGCAGTGCCATTCCCTTGCAACGTTACCAGACTGTGGTGCTCAACAAACATTGCTTTGCACTGACAAAGTCAGTCTGCCCAAGGAGCTCATCCCTGTAATTGCTCTAGCGCAGTTACCAGAATCAGAATCCTAACATACACGGGGGCTCTGATGGGTACAATTCGCCAAGAAAACCAAGGCTGCCTCTAATTTGAACCTGTATCACCTCTATACATCACCATATTAAAACACGGCATCTTAAACAGAGGTTCTTTATGTCCACCTTTGCTGTACGTAAGGCCACTGCTAAAACCCCTCTGCAATGGATCAGCCTGCACAGCCACAGCCACAGCACACAGCCAGGGCACTCAGTCACAGCAGGGACACCAAAGCAAGCAGCCATGGCCCTTCCCACTCCTCTGCCATCTTCCATGTTCCCCTTGGTGTATCCATACCTGAAACCCACCCCACATGCCTACCCCACTTCTCTCCGCGAAGCTGATTCAGAATCAAACTAAAAAGGAGAAAATTAATGCAGAAAAAAAATCCACTTCAGATATAGGACTGTGTTTCCAAAAGCAGCCTTCCATTTTTAGAGCAACAGCTTTTAAGTCCTCTGCTTGAGACATCTTGACTGCTATTTTTCCATGAAAGCAGAACACTTCCAGCTCCCATGGAAATTAGCAAGTGAGGTGGGTGCTCAACATCTCAGCAAGCCATGGCAGTACTTCTGCAAAGGAAAAATGTTAAACCTGACTCACCCACAATTAGGAGATGCTATTCAGTTTTAGAAACCACGTAAAAAAATAAGCTATTAGAAGTAGGAAAAAAAAAAAGATAAATTGACTCAAAAGATGTAGTGAAAAAGGCAGCATTTAAAAACACATCTAATTCCTGCATCCCCAGACTCCTGAATTTTCATAGCCTTGGGGATGTGCCAGCATGCTGAAAAGATGAAAGTTAATATTCTTCCAAAGGGGTTAAACAGATGACACACTACTAACCACCAACAAAACAGTAATTACAATGGCTTTACATTTATTTGAGAATATTTTTTACTAATAGAGGTCCTTAAAAGACTGTTAGATATTCTGTTATGGTGACATTTTTACATTGTGTGCAATTTGTACTCTATGCAAGGTCTAAAATTTTAACACGCCCAAAGGCTGCACTAGAACTGGGTATTTAGGTCATTTATATTACTGCAGTGAAGCGTCAATTATTTCGTCTGATACTCCTAGCCGTTCTGTAATTTGCCAAGAGTAATGTTTTCTGTCAGGAAACTCTGGCAAGTCAATAAGCACAGGCTTGATTTGACTTGAACTGGCATCAAGGTTAGAAACAGAGAGGGCGAATGTGAATCTTCACTGTAAAACTAAATACTCTGGTTTGTGGGTGGTTAGCCAAGCTTCCTGCTCCTTCTCCTCACCAGCACCGTCTCTTAATAGATGCAAGGAAAGAAACATAAAGAAAAAATACTTGTCGATGAAAATGTCTATCTAATAAATGCTACACAGTGAATTATAAAGCAACATAAGCAAAATATGCTGGATAGTTAGCAAAGGGTTTCAAGGAATAGGAGTGACCACTGAGGCAAACTCTCAATACAACAAGAACAGTGACATTTGGTTTACACACACAGAGCATAAATCATGATTTTTTTCTACTCGCCCTTTCCTTCCCAGAGGAACAGCTTGGTCCCTGTAAGCTCCAGGGTACCCTAGGTCTTCCCCAGTTCAGCCCTTGGTAGCTGTTGAATGGTTGCCTAAAACCTGTCAATTACATTGTTCTGAAGTACATAAAAGGAACAGAAACCTTCACCTGTCAATTCAGACCTTCCTCTCCCCTTTTTGGGGAAAAAAGGGGTGGAGACACCATCCTCTTCATGCTGATTTTAAGACCAGCAGAATTCAGTCATTGCTGGATGAACCAAGAATAATTAATTTTTATTTACCCCTATGTAAGACACACAAAGAGTTTTGGAAAAGACATGGAGGCTACAACATTTTTTTTTAACTTATGTCAATAATAAATAGCAAATAAAACCAAACTGAGGAGTTTGAAAACTTAAACACCTAAATGTTAAGAGGTAGTTAGAATTACAGTACTTATACTAAAAGCTAGTGAATTGTGTATTGTATTATTTATGCATCAGCAACTAAATTTGCTTCTGTCTGCTTTTTTGGGGTACAATTTAATGAACCAAACCACAAACTGTATCCATGCAGGACATGAGTCTAGAACAATTTAAAAAACCCCATAAAACAAGTAATGGCATATATGTTTATAACAGCTGGCCTACAAAGTCTCCATTTTCATTACCCTCAAGACTTGACTGTGTGTAGATGGCTGCTATTTTTCTTTTGCTTCTTGTTTCTTCTCTCAGTATCAAAAGAATATCACCACAATCTGACTGTATTTTCTGTCACTCTCAGCTAGTGATCAGACCAATCTATACTGGCATTTCAGTTAGCAAAATTACTCCAAAGCCCTGTCATTAACAGACAATCAAATAACCATTTCTCTCATGTAGTCATACTTCTTTTCAGTTCCCAAGAACCCTGCATCCATGTACTCTAGGGGAAAACAATGATGCATCCTGAACTGTAAGAACATTGACAGTAGCACAGTAATACCCTTAATTGTCTTCAAACTGCTTTCTTTTGAACAAGACAAACAAAAGAAATCCATTTGCTTAGACCTTTCATAAACTGCACATTTTGGAATTTCAAGTCAAAATAAGGGGCACAGATGCTATGATTACACAGCAGCTGCTTGCTTAATCCATCAGAAAAATGATGCAAACAAAAGCTTAAATTAGCAAAATGACGAGAATTCAAATGTTGAGGCTATAATTTTTATTAACTGAAAAGCAGAGTGTGCTTCTCAAAAAACTGCAGAGAGGTAAAATAATATGCAGACATTATACTGCTGATGGATTCCGAGCTTCAAAATAATGACAAAGCCATTAAATTCTACCATATAGCAAATCTAGTGTCTTCCTGGTGATTGGAACTACTTTCACTTCACAGCTGCTACAGAAACTGTCAGATTGTTTGGGTTATGGAACACAGAGAGAATAATTTTTTTTATTAAATAGCTTGTGCATCTAATTAGTTATTTATCACAACCAATGGTGCAAGCAGCCAAGTGGAACAGGTCTTATTTACTAAATCTAATGAGATAATTTGTTAGGAAAAGTTACCGTGAAATGCCTGAATGAAGAATGAACAAAAATTACAGGGTAAGAAAACCGGGTTATTTTCAGCTCAGATATATAATATTAACCAGATGAACTGAAGACTTTCCCCAGACTAGCACCTGAATTCGAGAGCTGGGTCCATTGCTAAAATCTGGGAAAAAAAACACCAAAACAGTTGTAGCAATAAGAAGTTCATATTTGAATTGCCGCAAATGTTACATCAGCAAGAACCTGACACACTCAGTCTACAAACCAGGCCATTTCTGCCAGGTTTGTTAACCCTTTTATGCTGCCAGTGCAATGTAAAGTACCCGCCACAATACAGAAAGAATTCAACCTAAACTAATGGTTTAAAACTCCTGAACGTTACGAAACTGGCACCGTAACAGGAGAGAAGCCTATACAGTGGGGGACACAAGTCTTCTCATCCATAGGCATGATAAACATAGAAAAGCAGGAGTCAGAAAGATGATTTCAGGAACATCTCCTTATATTCAAAAGGCACTGAAGACACTGAACGCTCATACATGGCTTGTTGAAGTATGCTGCACAGGGAGTTTCACAAATCATATGCAAAACTACAGGCAAGGATGCACCACCAAGAAGGTCTCCCAAAAAAGATCTAAGCTGGTGCTTGACATTTTGTCTTCCCAGTGTATATTCAGTGTCCGCTCCTGTGTCCAGCACAAGCTTAGTTTAACCCTAATCAGTAACAGAGGTCAACAAACAATATTTTTAACTATTAGACAGTGTTTGGACCTTGAGCACTGGAAAAGGAGTAAATATCAAAATTTCCTTAGTGAAGATTATGCAAAATACAGCCATAAAAATTGATTTTCACCTGTATATAATAATTCATATATAAAATTCAAAAACATAATGTGCAATTTAATATTCCTTGGCAGAAGATCTCCTGTGGTACTTGGGTCTTGCTACTTCCTGATTTGCTATAACAAACAAGGAATCACTTGGCAGCAGTGAAGTATTATCCGTATAGTCCAGCTGTGTAGCCTAAGCCATAACAGAAGAGAAAGACAACAGCCATCTAACTAAAGCTGCCTTGGGACACTAAAAAGGATGATAAAATCCCAAATTGATTCAAAACATTTTTAACTGGAACTAATACAACGTTCTGATATTTTACATCAAGATTCAATGTTTCAATATTTCCAGGACAGTTCTCTTCAGCTATACACTATTTTCACAGAAACTAACTGCAGATTTTTTTTTTGTAGGGAAGAAGTAATTACCACATAAAAGAAAGGAAATACTAAATGTATCATTTAGTATCATTTAATGTATCATCTTATGTATCAATGTATCATTTAATTTAAAAAATAATTAGGCACAGTTAAGATAGCAAAGTTATGAAGTCTTTGATACACAGTTGCTTTTATGTCATCATCTAAAAGTAGACTAGCATACTTTAAAAAGTGATCCAAAAAATGATTCACCCTCCTAAGATTAATTCTCCATCATTTTAAAACTAGCATTAAATAAGAATATCCACAAGCAAAGGGGGACTTTGTCAGGAGAAATCTGTTGTCCCCCAGAGGATATAGCTGAAGAAGCACAATTTAGACACTTTACAAACCTACCAGCAATTAACAGACCATGCCAGATGCCTCCAGATTGATGGTATTTGCCTCTACGTTGATGGTATTATTAGCTGGCATGACGAGTCACACACTGGAAAGTTTTAATGGCTCTTGTTGACCAATATGCAGAATTCGTAGTTTTTTGGGGCACAGAAAACAAATGGATTTATACTGAATTTGCTTTATATTTTCATGTATCCTTTTTTCTTGCTTTTTCTTCCACTGTCAGTGCTACCTCTATTGAGAGCCTGTAACTAAAAAGGTCATTTTCCCACTCCACTCAGTGCTTCTCAGGCCACACCTGGAACACAGTGTTCAGGTTTGGTCTTCGCTATGCAAAAAAGATGTGAACAGGCTGGAGAGGTCCAGAGAAGGGTCACAAAGGTGACCAAATGACCAGGAAGCCTGTTCCGTGAAAATGGCTGAGAGAGCTGGGTATGTTCAGACTTGGGAAAACAGCGCTTAGTGGACACCTTATCACCATGTTCCGGTATTTAAAGGGTGGCCACAAAGAAGATGCAGATTGGAGATTCCCTTTCTATAAGGAGTCACATGGAAAAGACAAGGGGTAATTGATACAAGTTACTCCTGGGGAGATTCTGACTGGACACAAGAGGAAAATTTTTCACAATGGAAAAAAACAGTCATTGGAATGATCTCTCCAGGGAAGTGGTGGATTACTCAACAGTGGACACCTTGAAGATCCAGCTGAAAAGGGTGCTGGGCCATCTTGTCTAAACTGTGCTTTTGCCAAGAAAGGCTGGACCAGATAATCCTTGAGGTCCCTTCAAACCTGGTATTCTATGATTCTGTGATAATTCAGTACTTAATTTATTCAGACACATAGCACTTTGCTAGAGAAGTAAAATAAATGCAAGTATGTGGTAATGTAGTAGAGCATACTAGTAAGAGAAAAAACTCTCTCTCCAACTCCTGAAGCACATTAAAACCATTTCAACTTACTGAAAACTGAAGCAGTGAAAGGCTTGTGAAATATTTGAGAGAAAACTGCTCCCAAATTATTAACACTAATTTAACACTATTTTTTTCTCTTATGTCTTCTCAAATGCCGTTTTTAAATTTTATAATGTACATTTATATATACAACCTATTCAACTACTTTGGTGCTTTACTGAAATAAAAAAAATGAATGGTGCTTTACTGAAATAAAACCCCTGAATGGTTCAAATTACCTTGAAATTCTGAAGTTGTGCACAAACGCCATTAAACACTCTGTAGAATAATCCCACTGTTGTGATTTCTCTGAAAAGTAATCAGCTTTTATAAAAGTCCAGCAGAACATTACTTTCTTGCAAATATCTGAGATAACGAATGAGATGGTCAGATACTGAAAGATACTCTTCCAACAGAAACCTATGAAATTAATAGGTAGGATCCAAAACCAAAAAAAGATAAGTATCTTTTCAACATAGCTGTGACATAAGACCCAAAACCAAGGCTCAGAATCGTTAATGACATAATTGGAAAAGTCCTTAATTTTGAGCTCGTAAGTATCCAGACACTAAATCTAAAAACCCAGGAGAAAGAAGATGTTTCTACAGACTGCAATTTTGTTTCAGTTACAAATGCTACTTAAAACAGAGCCCTCATTCATTTGAAATTTGGCTTAGAGAATACTATGAACTGTTGAGTAATGGCAGTCTATCTCACATGACCTGTCACATAGCAGTTCAGTTTTCTTTAATTTTCAGTATTTTAAAAGCTACGTCCAACTTCGCAATCAATGTAGAGAATAAACAGGTTCATTTGCAAAGTAATTCACCTATTGCAGACATGTCCCTTAGGATTATATTAATTACACTGACTACAGTGACCAGGTTTTCAGTCCCCATAAACCTTAAGGTGACTGCCTCCCACCAGTTTTTATGTACTTTTCTCTTATATCTACTCTCGGTGAGGTAACACTCAAGATAGACTGCCATTAACAATCTGGCAGATTTTTCCTGTACTTCAGTATGGAATACAAAATCAGGTGGCTCAGAACCAATCAGAAATGAAAGTTTTACATCTGAATCAACTTCAGAGATGCTTTATTCACTTCTACCCAAAAACACACAAAAACTCTGAAATATCAATGAAGAAGAAAAACTTACTTCCTTCTTTACTAAAGGGGTTTCTTTTTCTCAGTATTCAGGCTTTTTTGTGATGTGGAGAGGCTGGCAATCAGCTGTTCACAGTGGAAAGCTGGCTCACAATGCATTTGCCTAGAAACACTTACAGGAAAGGATATAGCAAAAATAGGCAAGCTGCCTAGCAGTCCACTGAAGTATTTAGCCCTGTACTCTGAGGTAGCATCCACTGGTGCAATCACATCAGAAATCTCAGGTTCTGTGTTTCTTGGTTTAATTTAATTAATTACCCTGACAGCAAGTAGGATAGCTCTACTGCAGCTTTTTGACTATGAGCTTCACTATACAAACAGAACTATACTTGACATCAGTGGCATTTTATAGCTGACAAGTTTGTCAGTTCTAACATGTTAGAAAAATCCATAGCTGTTGTGTGATAAACCTGCTCAAAATGAAGTGGAAAAGCATGCTTCTGCAAGCTTTAAGTCTTCTGCCACTGATTGGATTCAGCACATAGAGAGAAGCTAAGACATTTCTTTTAGGACATTGCAACGTGCAGAGAAACCAGGAGGTGTCTTCTAATTCTCCTGCTCCTGCAGTGTACTTTATAATCTCCTTCATGGATTTACTGGAGTCTGCCTTAATACTATTTATATGCCTTCTATCCCCACATGAATATTCAAGGCACACTGGTCCAGTGTTAACAACCTTCCTCTACTATCTAACCTAAATTCACTCATGGCTTTCTTGGATCCCATGATTGTCAGCTCTGTCCACCACCACATTCCAGAGCAAAGTTTCTTAAATGCAAGACCTTGGAATTGTAAACAGTCACCCTGGTTGGTTTTGCCAGTGCTTCACTACCTGTAGTAAAAATGCCTCACTGTATCTCTCGTAATACACACTTGCTTAGTACATTAATTGTACTAGCTGTGATCAACAGCGAATCCAGGCATTTCCTCCTTTCTCCTGAATTTCCAGGAGGTATCAGTCATAAACCCAAAAGTGATTGCCCTTCTGACTGACTGCAAACTCATGGCTGTTATATCAATTTTCAAGGTCAACTTTTTAATATTGTTTACATCTCCAAATTTCACACAATCAGCTATCTCCACAGTTGCTTTTTTCAGTCAGCATCACTAATGAAAATAATCTTCAGCTCTTGAGTATGTCTATCCAGTAGTTTCTTACTGGCCTGAATGCTCTGTTTTCAACCTACACACCGGCATGACTGGTTTGCCCAATTTGCTACCTCACTTACAAGTCTATATAGCACTGGCAGAAAAAACCACACTTCACTGTTACTCATACAGATTAAAGTTATAGAAATGCTCAAAACAAGTTTCACAGAATTCTTGATGTTGGTAGAGGCCTCTGGAGGTTATCTGGTCCAACCTCTCTGCTCAAGCAGAGCCACCCAGAGCCAGCTGCCCAGGACCATGTCCAGTCATCATTTGAAGATCTCCAAGGACAGAGACTTCACAATCTCTCTGGGCATCCTGTACCAGTGTTTGGTGAACCTCACAGTAAAACGGATTTTTCCTTAGGTACACACAAATGACACATCACTGGCTCATGTTCACATCGGTGCTTTCCAGGCCCCCAGGTCCTGTTCTACAAAGCTGCTTTCCAGCTGGGCAGCCCCCAGCATAAACTGCTACATGGGGTTGTTCATCCCTGGGTGCAGGACTTAGTATTTTTCCTTATTAAGCTTCATGAGGTTCCCATGCACTCATTTCTCCTGTTGAGATCCCTCTGGACAGCAGCATGACCATCTGGCACATCAGTCACTCCTCTCAGATCTGTGCCATCAGCAAATTTGCTGAGGGTACACTCTGCTCCATAATCCTGATCACTAATGAAGATGTTACACGGGAGCTGGCCCAGTATTAACCTTTGGGGTACACTACTAGTTACTGTTCTCCAGTCAGGCTTTGTGCCATTGAGCTTGGTCCATCAGTCGGTCAGTTTTCAGCCCACCTCACTGTCTGCTCATCCAGCCCACACTTTGTCAGCTTCTTTGTGAAGATGTTACAGGAGACAGTGTTGGAAGCCATAACGAAGTCAAGGTGGACAAGATACACTGCCCTTCCCTCACCTACCAGGTGAGTCATTTTTAACTAGCAGCATCCAGCTGGTCGAGCATGACTTCTCCCTGGTGAATCCACACTAACTACTCCTAAAGACCTTCTTGTTTATTTTAAATGCTTTGAAAACACTGGAAAATATACCAATCTGTATTCAGTAGTTCAGTAGTTAAAAATTAACATAGTTAAATCTGCTTTAGTGTAAATCCACACCAACTAAAAATCTATCATTTTAGTGTATAGCAGGTTTTCTTCTGATTTAAGCCACCCTGGATTTTTCCCAAGTAACAAAAAAGTATGAGTTTTACAATCTACACACTTGTTCCCCCAGAGGTATGTGGAAAAAAAGAAACTGATTCATCACAAAAGAATCAATGCATGCTTTCCATCAAGATCCTACGTTTTTGAGGGATTTTCTATGAACCCTAACAAAATTCCCTCCTAAATCCTATCCCCAAATCTTTGCTCTCTAATTACTAGAATCTTAGCAGGTAACCATAAGTAGACTAATCAAACAAGAAAAACTGCATTTCTTTTCAGCTAAGTATATAAATCCCGCTCTCTCATGTTTTTCCTCCCAATTAAGCAGTTTACAAACTTGATAAAGCTTTGGGGGGAAAAAAAATCCTATTAAAAATTCTAGAACTCTTTGAGTCTACATAAATTTTCAGGATGAAAATTTGTTACCTGAACTCTGGAATAAACATATCTAACAATATATGAAAGCCCTCAGCACCCTCAGGAAATTCTGCAATGACCTGAATGTGTCAGAAAGAGGGAGAAGCAGATGACCATACTGAAAAACAATGCATGAATGAGAAACAGTAGATCAACTACTTATTGTATCACAGCAAAGAGAGTATTTTTACCACAATTCAGTATATGCTTAGAATTCATGTTACACTATGTATGATTTTGCTATATAACCTCTCAAAATCTGAAATACACCAGAAAACAAAAGCATTGAGTTCTGCTTAGAAAACATGACACCACAATGAATTCTGGTGTCAGATTGTTCTTTCTCTTATGAATAGTTTAACTTTCAGGAAAGGTCCCCAGAAATAATTAATAACTAAGTTTACACTGAAAATAAAATACTGTTCTCTTTTTTCAGAATAAAATTATTCAATTTCTGCATCCCAGATAAAACCTTCAAAAAATAGTTTCATAAGTCTTGATATCTTTACAATAAATTACCAGAAGATAATGAGAAAAAACAGTGTTTCTGTGTTGTGACCACAAAATTGGATACAGTTTCTAGTGTTTGTTATAGAAGTCAAAAATAGAAATTTTAATAGTGTGGAGATGAACACAATACCAGCAATTACACGTGGAAAACTAAAGTAGTTAAAGTAGCTATCTTTTTGTTCCTTTTTTTTATCTCTTCTTTGTGTCTGTCCAGCAGCTATACACAACTGTACAAGGAGACATTTTCAAACCACCACCGTGCACTTAAATGCTGCCAATTTTGCACACTGATTCAACAGCTGCATAAATTAGCCTCACCCATTAGTAAACAGCTTTGTGCCTCTCGGTAGTTTTTTAAATTTTTAATTGCAAGCAGTTGGTTTCAAGAGATACCTACATCTTCTTCAAAATACAGGATAAGGTTATTTCTCTTTGCCAGGTTTTCAAGGACTAAAAAGAAAAACAAGTACAACATTTTACTTGAACCTGAGAAAACCCCTCTGAAATTCTGATACTTCTGGAACAAAGAGATTAACATTCTTCAATTAAGAAAGGAGAAAGCTTTCCTCAAATTCATTTGCAAGCAGTACATATTATTTCATCAGTTCAGAGATTAGATGTGCGGGTGAACCGGTTTCCAAGGTAACTGGACTAACCATGGGGAAGTCATCAGAGTGATAAGGAACTCAAAACATTTAGGAGGTACCATATGGAAACAGAAGAGAACCTGATGAACTGTAGCTATTTAGATAAGCCTAAAATTTACTTGTTTTACACAAGTGAAATAGGATAGATCAGAACAGTGTTTCTAATGTTTAACCTTCAAGTTCATTAACAGTGCCTGAACACCTGACATGGGACCAGAGGAGATGGACTCCCTTAACACCACAAGCATGAGCAGATCAAGCCCTTCAGTGCCCATGCAACGCAGGCTGCCCCCCAGGTTTCTGCTGCATGGCTATCAGTACAGTAAACCAGGGACACGGATCCCGGCAGCAACAGGAAACCTGGACAGTGTTTAAAACAACTGAGATGGCAGAAGTATGGGGTTTAGGTCTCCACAGGTCCCCAGTTTAGCTCCATTACAAATGCCACTGAAAATAGGTAAGCTCAACAAAATTGAACTTAAGAAGCCTGCTAAGGGTTTGGGGGCTTTTTTAGGTTTTAGAGCTTTAGGCAATTCCATTTCTAGAAATACAATTAGGTAACAATGCAGAAAAAATTATTTATTTATGTTTATTATTATTGTTATTATTTATATATTATTTATATTCTTGTTTATAGTTATAATTATTTCTGTTATTTAAATTATATTTATTGTTATTACACGCAAACCTAATTATCACCAAATACAGTACTTAAATACAGTACTGGACATCTGCAATTTTTTATCTGGATGTCATGATTCAGCAAATCTGTGAAAACTAGAAGGTGTGAATGTTTCAGCCACAGAGAAATCCATAATTTAGAGCAAATTAAAACGTAATATAGAGAAATAAAAATAGCTGGCATTACATGGTGCCTTCTAGGTGTTGTTTGCTTTTTTCCTCCTGCACAAATTGCACAACATACATCCATTTGCACCATCAATCCACACTGAAATTCAAACTCAAGGCAAAACACAACCAATATACATTTGTAGGCAAGCTTTTTAACTGAGGGTATTCATATATGCATGCAGCCTGAAAAAAAAGATTTTGTATGCAAAACAGGCAAGTTACTCCCAGTCTGCACAGGGAGGAGACGACAATTTTCTTCTGCAAAGGTGGAAGAGAGGCTTTCTGGAAAATATGCTGAGTTGCTGCTAAGCATCTGCTGTTTCCCAGATGGGGCAGAAACTCTTGACATACAGCCAGAGCCCAAGGACACAACAGAGTGGGCACATGAGGGACAAAGTTTGTCTTTGTGTCAAGACCTAGATTGGGTAGTTCATTTCATTTACGTTAAATACATCACTGTAACATATTATATGCAATGGATTCACTTGGATTCACTTTTGTTACTCTATACTGTGGGAAACTGTTAGTTTTCTTTTTCAGTGCTCCAAATAGCATTTCTGAAGGCTTTTGAAAAAATCTGGGAGAGAAAAGACCAGCTCATAATATCTGAAATACTTTTCAGAGCTCAATTCTGTAAACTGCTTCTCAGCTGGAAACACCATCACCTACTGCAAAAATCCAGGGGGTTTCTCTAAGAATACAAACTGAAAAAAGCTTTGCACTCAGTGCAAATAGTCTTAGATCACACAAAGTTCTCATATGCTTCTTGTGCACTAATTTCTTAATTTGCAGTACCAAAAAAAGTTTGATAGAGCAGCAAGGTAACTCCACATAACAGCAGAAAAATCTTGTGCAGATTCAAAGACAAAATCCTCCACATTATATAATGCCTCTGAACACTACTCACAGAACACAATACAGAATACATTTTCTTAAGATATGCACACAGAGAAAAAAAAAAAAAACAACACCAAGCCCCAAACTTTTAGCTTGACTAAGGTGAATTCACTGCACTGGGGAAGAGTAGTTGTGTAGCTCACTAACAGCAGGATGCTACTGGCCTTCTACATCTACCCACAATTTAGCAAAACAAAGCAAAAAAACCAAATCAAAGCCTGTGGAACACAACAGCACAAAAAAAACCCTCTAGATCTTATCATCCCATAAGGCACTTAAAAGACTGACAGTCCAGAGTGCTTCAGGATGGGATGGAATAATCATGTCAGTTTAACATATCTGCATCAAGCCTCCCAGCACCTTCAGTCTTAGGTTAACACAGGAAGAGTCACCACACTTGCTGTGTAAACATGCTTTAAACCACCACAGGAAAAGGCCACTATCTGTAAACGACATAAAACAACATACAGCTGCCTCTACAGAATGACATAAAAATGAACCAGCCATCACCAAATTTAAGAGAAGAACCTCTGCTTCTTTAAATATTGTATTCCGAAAAAGAGCTTACCAGAAGCCTGAACTTGCATCCAGTATATAGAGAAGAGGCATTTATTAAGTTGCACGCAGGATCCTAGATACTCAATCTAATCATCAAAGGAATTTTGTCTGCAAATTGGAAGCTTTCTAAACTACATCATTGAACTACCATAAATAAAATTCTGGGAAAGCATCAAAAAAGTTCACAATCTCTTGCTGTGAGCAGTATATAATTATTAGCAAATTCTATAACCATCCATCAGCAATTAGCATTTGGAGAGGCAGGCTCAATAAGAAAAATTTACTTGGCTTATTTTATTTAACACATAAAATAAGAAAAAATACTTTACTACATTGCAAAGTAAATTAGTCTTTTACTGGGCACTGAACAGCTACAACTAGACTGCTTTTGGTACCAACCTGTCTTCTTTAATTTTAATTCAGGTACACCTAGTTTATACTGCTGCCTGCAGCAGTATATACACATATTCCTCATGACAGTCCCCCCGCTCTTAAATCTCTTGTTTCCAGATCATAGCTTGATAGCATTATAGCAATGAAAGAAGAACAGAATCTGAGAACTGTAATTTGTTTCCAACTTCTATTGGCCAAGCATATAATTACATCCATGAAAGATAGTATTTTCAAGGAAGTATCAAGTCACATTGGACTGCTGCAGAGAATAAAGTCAGCACTATCACAAAAATACTAGGAACTCAAAGCACGGGTTGAAGCCACTTTCTTTTACTTCCTCTTTATTAATTTCAGTTTCAGTTCTGCTGAAGATACCATGGACAACAAGCTCGCTCTTGTCAGCCAGTTACATGTGAGGCACAATTCTGTCCACAGTACATTACCTACCTTTTCACCATTTCTGAAACCTGGTTTCACAGGCAGTAAAGAGCTACAATAAAGTGGGACTTGTGTTTCAGAGATGCTGAGGACCGCACAGAAGTTCTCTCAAATCACAGTGGTGCAGGAGAGAGCAGCAGTGCAGGCAGGAGGCAAGTACTCCAGCACAGGTGGCTGCAGCTCCAGGGCTCTTTCCCCAGATTTCACTTCATTTACTCGTAAGTCTCTGAGCACATGTTGGAAACAGTGAGTAAAACTTTCCTTCTGAACTGCAGTATTGTGACATCAATTCATCAGTATCATAAAACTCACCAAAAGTTGGTTTACAGTTTTTATTTTCCATTAAAACTTTAAGGTCTTAATTCTACTCGTCCCTCTTCCACTAATCCCTGTTGCACAGCTGAGCACTATTTCATCTTCCTCTGACTGTTTCTCTCCCTCCTATCTGTTGTACTCATTTATATTCATTATGCAAACAAAGAGACATTCTAGCCAAGAAGTGAATACCTCGATAAGGCCCTGACTGTGTCTTCAAGACACAAATAAGAAAGCCTATCCTGGTTAGCCTGGTTTTAAAATTATTCTAGCTTCTTTAGTCATTGATGTTTTATTTATCTCTTCCCCCAGCCTAGCCCTGGGGGAATGCTCCACACTGAAATTGCTTTAGAGTAGTGGAGTTAAATGTTAGCCTTTCTCACCTCCCAGTCACCACTTTCAAAGAGCACAATGGGAGAGACAACCTAAAAAAAAAAAGGCAGGTTTCAACTGATAACTGTGACTGAAGAAAACAGGATGGAAAAGCATCCAGAAGAGGATTCTGGTTTGAGACACAAATAATATCTGTTTTCACTAACTGGGGACTCCAATTCAGTAAAGTATTACGCTCTTTTCAGTTGGTCAAAGGAAAACACAACATTTATGTACAGAGTAAATGAAAAACCTGAAGTTGATCACTTAAACTCCCCAAAAAATCCAAAGGGAAATGAAGTTGCGATAGGAGTGGTGCTCCACAAAGTAAGCACAAACATCGACCAAGGCCCTGCCTAGGGTCAAGAATCAATTTATTGAGTAGTACAGTCTCTCTGACTTCTTCCAGCTCAAAGCCCAAGTAAGAGCTGCAAACAGATGCCTCCTTTACTCAGGGCTCAAAGCCTACAACTGCCTCCTGAAAGCAGGCGACTGTCACATTTGATCAAAAACCCAAGAAAGACCTAACTCGCTTTGTGAGAGCCTATCCAGGAGATGAAGATGACAGTAGTGACATATAGTAGTGACACATAGTGGTCATATAAAAGGCCAAGTGCCTAGAATGCTCATCCACTACATGGGAGTTAAAATTCAATTTCCCTTACATCGAAGAATCTCTTCCTAAATCTAACAGCTCCTTATCATTCCATTTTAATGAGTCTTTCAGCACATCTCAGATCCCAAAGCTGCCTCCTCAGTGCCTAAAGGAAACAGTCTAAATATTAAGCCATGCAGTTCTGTTTGCCCTTGTGTTCTTTCTAGTGCCAGGACCTGCAAAATCATCCAATACAGACAGTTCTTTTGGTCCCATGTGCAACTGAAAGGATGGAAGAACACAATGTAAACTACAGTGCAGTGTTTAGGTAGATTCTTTTCTAGAAAATTATGGAGGTCCAAGTCCCCTTCCTACGCACATCTTCCAAAGATGGTTACCCCTTCTCCATACTCTTTTATTAATTGCATGCACAAGCCAAAGTTTTTACTAAAATGTTATTGCAGATTTTCAACACACCTGAGAAGTTGCTAGCCTTCACGAGATGATGTACATTGCACTCCAAGATCAGTAAGAAATCTCATTACGCGCTAGCAAATAGCTAAACACAATATTGATCAGCTTACAGAGGTGTGATGTGATCACACAAAGGAGATTCACTGGCTAGTAATTAAACTAAAGAACTGCTTCCAACTGAAGGCACTACAGCCTCTTTCATGAATCTGTGCCACTTGTTATAAACTGTCAGGCAAAACTACAGGACTTTTTTTTTAGTTATACATGAAAAGTACTGAGAATTATGAATTTTAAGTAATTTCCTTTCTTAATAAAATAGCTTTACATCTCTTTGAATACTAACAGATATTGAAACTATTTTCAGCAAAGCATCAGTTCATGGCTTCATTAGAGATCTACCTGAAGCAGACATTTTCTGACACAATTCGTGTAAGCGGATGAAGAGACCATCCCACCGGTACTTAGTATAATTAGACAGCAGACTACATGTTCAGTGCACTGTTTTAGGCTCCTTGCATAACAGACTGAAATTCCCAGGGCTGGTTGCTTTGGGAAAACAAAGTCAAAGCACAGAATAAAAGCCCACAATTGTTGTTATCTTAACTAAAAAATATCCTACAGTCTCACTGCTAGACTTCCAGCACAGGTGGCAAGTCCACTGGCAATTCATGCAATGGTTCAGCCTTACCTTCTAATAATCATAATTATGCTTCCATTTTTAAGAAAAATTTCCCTAAGTCATCTCAACTTGAGAAGCTTTTTAACACTGTTATCTTATTTTGCTGTATTGGACCACTCTCTGAAGTCCTGTTTGTACCAAACCTTCCCATTCCGTTAAGTTTACTTGCTGTCACACATCCATGAGAAAAGGAAGCACTGTCTTGTTTTGCAACTTCCCGAAGCCCACTCTGTTCAACACTGCTGAATGCACCATAAGATCAGAAAAATTAGTATCTGTGCATTTCTTTAAGTCACTGCCATCATCATGTCTATCCAGGTGCCCTGTTATAAATGCATAGTGATCACTTTTTTTTTATTCTGTAAGTGCTAACCAAGTGCAGAAAATGACACAGGGCTCAGCGATGTTGTAATGATGGTTTCCAGCACTGTTGTCTGTCATTCTTATGCAGTAGAGTTTGCATCCCATAGTATAGGGGCGCTCAGGAATTCCTGCATGCAAGCTCAGCGTACTGAATCAGTCGGTGGCGTAATCCCTGGAAATCCGTCACCAGTACTAATGAACTAATTTACTGATCAAGTTCCTGACAGCAGCATGACAAAGGCTGCACAATGTCTAGGAGTCGCAAAAATATCTTATTTCTGATGGTGACACTGATGTCTACATCAAATATACAAATGTAAGCAGAAGAAATATACAGATGTAAGGCAGAAGCAGTTCATTCAAAGTGAGATATTTCAAATGTAATTTATTGCATAATTGAACTTTTTTCACCGTAGAAACTTAATAAGATCTGAGGTCTGAAAGAGGTATGAGGGACAGTCCTCCTTTTCTTCTACTGCTAGTGGTTTTTTCAAGTAGTGAGACAAAAGATAAAATTTTGACCTTTATTTTCAAAGTAATCCTAGCCAGTCATTAAAAGACAACTATTATTTATCAAGTCACCAAGCGATGTTGTATCTTGGAATTCCAGTGCTAATAAAAGACAAAGAATGCCATCTAGTATTTCATGATTATAGTACCACTCTTGTTTGAAAGAGAACAAAAAATACCTAATACCAGAGAGAAGTCATGACATGCTTACCTTTAACAGACTTTTGCTACATCCTCCTGGCAGATTTACCCTGCACTGCAAAAATTCTTGCAGCTAAAGCAAGCCCCACACCCTCGGGAGTATTATTTGTGCAATGTAAGAATAAATTACAAAGTTTTTAAGACAAAAATTTATCTTTCAAAACATTTTGATGAATTACCACTAAAATATCTTATTAGTTGAGTATCTGCATACACAAATAAGTTTGTTCTTTTAATTCTTATTTTTCTAGGTATACAAGTAGATCCTCTAAAAAGTGGTGGCAGCAGATTTGCCTATAAGTTGGTCAGATGAAGCAAATACTCCACACAACACAGACCAGAGAAAACACTTTCCCTCCTCTCAGGTGCCAGCCACAGTTTTAAGGAAAACTGTGATGGAACATATGGCACATCTAGATTTTGTTGTCTCTCACACAATAAAGAAGCAAGCTATCAAAAGCAAAGCCTGAGATCAGAACAATCTGTGGAGAGTACAAGAATCAGAAAATAAACAGCATTCACAGAGCCTCTATGGATATGAAGCTATATACTTCACACATTATTTACTCATTATAAATAATAAAATACAATAAACAAATCTACATATGATGCTACAACAAAAACTCAGTGGAGAAGGCACCACAGTAAATTCCTTACTCTTTTGAGTGATGAATATGATCTATATAAAACAATGAAAAAAGTATAAACTAAATTATTAAAAAAGCTTCTTTGTTGTCTTTTCAATTTTTTAATGCAATGCAAAATGTCAAGTATGCAGTCCTAGAAAACAAGCAAACTGAGGATAAAAGAGGAAATTCTGTCCTAGGCCATCACAAAACTGCAGCCCTCAAAGTGTCCAGAATCAATGGCCGGGGCGGGGGGGCGGTGCGGAACCGAGAGAAGAGAAAAAAAAACAGAGACTACATTTTAAAACCAAACAATCTCTACAATGCTCAGGTACCATCAGGTAGTCAAGTGAGGCAAAATGGTGAAGAAAGAGTTCAACTGCATATTTTGGATAATGCTATATTGAGGGACGACTGATGCACCAGGAAACAGCCAGCTCTTAGAAAAAGGCCAAAAACTTGCCCTGTGGCTTCTCTGAGTTCTAAAGGCTGCAAGTGCACTGCTGCTGAGTACCACTGGCTGATGAAAGCTGGGGCAGGAGCCTGCCAGGACACAGTGCTGGGTGCTGACCTGGCCCTGACCCAGCCTGCACTCCCACCCCACTGCCCTGCTGGGGCAGGAGACCATCACTGCTCCCCCACCACCCCTGCCAAGCCCCCGAGCCTCTCACTGCTGGATTTAGCTTCCAGCAGCACAGCATCCTCAAGCTAAATCCAGCTTTCTCAAACTCAGAAACCTGGAGTTCTTAATGGAATGTATTAACTACAGGGGTTCTTTGGGGCTTAGAGACACAAGTGACCCTTTGCACTAGGACAATAAAATAAATAAAGTAAATCATATATGGGCACAAGACGCTTGCTTTAAAAGAACCACTTTTAAGCCAAAGGAGTGAAGAACAATTTATACTACTTGCTATTTCTGATTCCTTTTTTTTCAAAGTAGTATTTAAAAAACCTCTCACAAACCCCTCTCATGTTTTAACTGGCTGTTGGTCATCTCCAGACACACACACTGGTCTCTCTTCTGGGAGTTCTTAAGCTTTACAAGACCAGTAAAATGCCTGTCGCTTCATTACTGGAGAGATAAACTAGATAAACTAGACAAAATCAGCAACTTGGTACATTCTACAAAGTGAGTAATTTAAGGTGTACAGCACAGGGTGAGATTATTTATCAGTTTAACCATAGCTTTTGAGTATTTGGACTCAACAGGGCACCCAGATCACATTCCCATTCCAATCAAGGCTTACCCCAGCAACAGCCATCCAGACTTTGGCTATTGCTACATGCAAAATGTTAGCGGGCTTTGCCTCTGCTGCAAATGAACACTACTCCTCAACAGTTCTGTTTGTATAGGCGGTTTTAAGTTTTTCCTCTTCATCATGAATATTAAACTCATAATATTTGTTTAAATATTTCCCAAAAATCTTTTGCCTTATTAAATGTTACGTATGTGGTTAGGTCAATCTGCTAATGTATACAACAAAATATGTCCCAGAAAACCCCTTAAAATCCTTTCTTAGCTGTTTCAATTAGCAGTGGTGGGCTTAGCTTCTCATTAAGAAGAAACTTTAAAAGTCCAGTATCAATCCTTAAACTTAACTATCTGTAATTACAAAATTACAAAATGAAAATTCAAGCTTTATGCATGAGCTCTTACTAAAATACTCATATAGATTTAAACAACATTAACTATTACAATCAAACCAACTGGAGCTGCTGCACCACCTTTGGATTTGCAAAACCATGCAGTCTTAAAACCTGATAAATAATACAAGATGTCACTTAGTATATTTTACAAATAATAAAATTAAGAGAATTTGTCTGGGATGCAATTTAGCTGCTTCCTTTACCAAAGTTCACTATCAGGAAAATAATTTTTCTCTGATCTAAACGAAGCAACAGAACCACATGATGGCTCAAGCTGGAAGGGATCTACAAAGGTCATCTGGTCCAACCCCCCTGCTGGAGCGTAGCTCTCCTTGCCCAGGACCATGTCCAGACAGCTTTTGAATATCTCCAAAGATGGAGTATTCATAGCCTCTCTGGGTAACCTGCGTCAGTGCTCCGTCACCCTCACAGGGAAAATGTTTCCTGATGTTCAGAGGGAACCTCCTGTGTTTCAGCTGGGGTCCACCCTGTCACTGGAAAGAGCCTGGCTCTGTTTTCTTTGCTCCCTCCCTTCAAGTATTTATATACAAGACCACCCTTGAGTCCTCACTTTTTCAGGCTCAGCAGTCCCAGTTCTCTCAGCCTTTCCTCACAGGAGAGATGCTCCACACCAGTAATCATCTTCATGGGCCTTCACTGGACTTCCTCCAGTCTCCAGTGCTGGAGAGCCTGGAACAGGACCCAGAACTCCACATGTGGCCTCAGTAGTGGTGAGTATTCAGGAGGGATCACCTGCCTTGACCTGATGGCAGCAATCATCCTAACACAGCCCAGAATACAATTAGCATTCCTTGTTACACAAGCACATGGCTGATTCACGTTCCCCTTGATGTTCTCCAGCACCCCAAATCATCTTCTGCAATGCTGAAGAGGATCCACTCCCTGTATGGTCCCCCAGAATATAATGGCGCATGGGGCCAGAGGCAGGACTTTGCACCTCTCCCTGCTGAAATTCATGAGGTTTGTGGTTTCCCACCTCTCTGTTCAGCCAGTTTCCAATCTGCCTGACTGTCTGCTCATCTAGCCCGTATTTAACAAGTTTCTCTATGAATATGTTATGTCAAAAGCCTTACTGAAGTGAATTACACAATAGCCACTGCTCTCCCCTCATCTATTAAGTCAGTCATTTCTTTGTAGACGGTTATGAGGTTGGTTAGGCATAACTTCCCCTTTTTAATGGTCAAGACTTACTGGTAGTGACTGTGTCATGCACTTGCAGCAAACCACAGCAAGTCTCAGCAGTTATTTTGGATCTACAGCTGTTAAGCCTGGACAATTTTTCACTGGCCATAAACAGAGGTAGAGAGAAAAGAGAAAAAAAGAAGAAAAAAAGAGCCCCTCTGTTTAACGGTACTTCCCTCCCCCCCAACTTCAATATTAACATGAAAGAAATGTGCAAAACATAAAGGAAGCATTTTATAGTCAACCTACTAAATTAAGAGAGATAAAACTGAGCAGCTACTTCAGAGGAAAATGCTGGGCAAAGGGGAATAAAGAGCTACATGGTCTGATAGTCTCTTCCTATCAAATGTCATACTGAAACATTCTCATTTGTGTTAATGAACTTTGCCACACCGCTAAATTACCAGCTTTTTTCAAGAGTGCTCTAAACCTCTGGATTAATGAGTTCTCTCTCATCTGCCCTTGCAAAAAAATACAACACTAAAATATTTTGAGTATTCTGTTTAAACAGTCCATGCACAATGAAATCTACTGGGCAATCACTGAAGCCAACACTAACGAGCAAGTATCTTTTAAGAAGGCAGAATTAACAGGTAAATATTTAAGTATGTCAGATTGTACACATTTAAGGAATCTAGAGTATGTCAGTAACTAAATATATCACCATCCATCTTAAAGATGACTGCAAGCTTATAAAGATGTAAAGACGATTACAGGCTAGATATAAAAACCTCCTAATGCTTCATCATAAAGGCCATGATCTAGATGAATTAGAGAGGAGTTTGATAGCATGACTTTTAAAAGCCTCTATATTTTATTGCTTTCAAACAACTAACGTGAAATGCAGAAATTTTATCAAATGGAAGTCCCTAGGTCTACAGGCAGCATAGACTGAATACTGGAAGATATCTTTTCAATGTGAACCAGCATCTTATGCCCTTGAGATTACTCACTGAATATTAAGGCAGAGGGAAACTGCAGAGTGGAACATCAGAAGTTACAGATGTGCATAGACTAAGAAGTGCAGCTTTATGTGTAATAGCACAAGGAAAACAGGTCTTGGACATAAATTCTGCATTCACACCTTCCACTGACTTCATCATATGGAATGATCTGAGTGATCTGATGGGTCTCTTGAATCAACTCTCATAAGTAACTTGAGTAAAATTAGCTTGTCTCAATAGTATGTTTTCTATATAAAAAACTACACCAAAGAATAACATCTATTGCTTTGTACCATTTAATTACAGGAATGTCTAGTACTCTTTTTAATAGATTATTTGTGGCCTTGAAGTTCAATACAGCTAAGGGTAATTGCAACACTTTACAAAATTAACAGACATCACTAGACAACAGAGTAGTGTATCAGGGACGCAGGAAGAGTGCCTGCTATTAAAATTCTTTAACCTTATTTGGAAAACATTCAATTTCACCTTAAAAGTGGAACACTGCCTCTTAGTTTTCAGGTGCCTTTTCTTTTGAATGCAGAAATGCAATAATGGTCCTTTTCAGGCCTTGTGCATCACTCAACGAGCAAGACAAATTTCTTAAGGTCCCTGTTTTATGATAGAATTAACCAAGAGAAAGACACATAAGAGCATCAAGTTGCTACAGCTCTTCCTGCAAACCCATTCCCCTTGACACAGTCCAGATGAAGTCTCCTTGGTGAGTTATAAAATGACACCCATAATTCCCTACTGCTTCCAAAATATTTTGCTTCATGTTATCTAGAATGCCATTTGCCTTCCTCACAGCTGCATCATATCATGGATTGCTGTTGTCATTCTGCAGGAGCAAGTCAGAGTGGCTTTCTCCTTAGCTGTCATCCCCTACAAATGAGTCACTAGTTTACCATGAAAGTTCTCAGCACATAAATCCATCCCCACTACTCAAGTCCTCCCAGTCACCCATATTTTACTGTAATCCTATGCAAGGATAAGGCTTCCCCACTTTCCGTCAAAAGCAAGTGTCATTAGTGTGCACAACTTCCCGAGACAGAACTACTGAAATTTTTAACAAGGTCTTTTATCTTATCAAAGGCAGATCCTAATTTAGTCTGACATATACTACCTCTGATAAATCCATTTACATGTATTCCATTTGCCTCTCTGCCTTTGATTCTTTAAAAAGTGTTTTCTATTGCTTTGCTATGGGGGAAAAAAAAAATCAAAAATTTTCAGATAGCCAGAACCATCTTTTTTCTACTTTCTGAAAAACAGCTATTAAATTTGCTCTTCTGCAGTTAAATACCATCTCTATTTTGGTAGTGCTCTTTTGAATTATTTGCTACAGGATTTTTTAAAATACAGCTTCTTTGATCCAGACCCATACAAACCTGAGCACTAAGAACCTGTGGGTTTCTTCTTCACTTCACTATAGGAATTTCCACAATAAACTGGGGGTGATAACTCTGATCATAACTTCATAGTCACTGCATAACACCCAGCTTCCTTTCTTGTTTAATTTTTAATAGATGAATAGCTTTTTACTACTTGGACTATTTTCCTTTACAAGGTCAAACTCAGCTGGACTTCTGGCAACTTCTTAGTCACACTTAAGACTTCTGAACTCTATGACATTCTTCATTTTTTCAACAACCACTTATGCCACTCCTTCCAAGTTCTTGGCTAACTTATGATGTTCTCTTTGGCTGACTTTTCTTTTGATTAGGCTTGCAATCATTCTGCTTGTGTAGTCTGCTTTCACTTGGGATGAAAATCCTACGCACTTTTTCTAATTCTGAATCAAAGAGCTCCCTTTTCTTTTTGGTTCAGCTAATTTCAAACCATTTCTCTATAGTTTCTCAGTCTGCATTTTTGAAATTCAAAACCTTTAATTGGAAACCCCTTTCAACCTAAACCACATAAACCTCTGATGCAAATTATTTAATCCAAATTCTGTTTCTACAAACAGTCCTTCTAGAATGCCCTCAATGCTTATGAAACCCAGTTTTAAGGGAACATTATTTCTTTTTAATTCAAGAACTACATGTATGAACACTGCATCCAGGAATTACTGATTCCTAGAATTAGTAGCGAAATTATGACTTATATAAGAGTTAAAGACTCCACAGCATATTGTAGCAGGGAAATAATTTTATTCCATTTACTGTATTCCAATAATTCCATGTAAACTTAATATAAGAAAACTCTTTTGCACCTGAAATTGTGTGCAAAAGATTCATTAGTGAAGGCCTAAAATTCCACAGCAATAATGAGATATCTTTGTTCACCACAGTGACTGAATCAAAATAGTAACTTCTGAAATGCTTTATCCCTTCACTATTCTTTATCTGAGTGCATCCAGTCATGCACTGGATATCCAGTATGAATCCTTAATATTTACTTCTCATTCCTTTCCTTGACAAAGATATATAAATGGTTTTGCTTTTCATAAAGAGATCTTTCATAAGAGCATATTACCAGAGCAAAGAACCTTTTTTTTTTATAATGCTATTGTTTTTTACAAATGATCAAAGTTAGCAGGACAATCCTTGCAGTACAACACATTTTATTATTAAAGTCACTAGAATTACCCATACTTGACAATACCTGGAAAAAAAGTGTAAGTTCATTTTATGCAGCAGAATAGACACGTTCCAAGCTACCCAGGCAATAGCTCTGTATGCCAAACTACTTCACACATTGAGATGAATGAAATTAATTACCAGCTTGCTCCCCATTTTACAGAATTTGAACATGAGCATAAAAGTTCAGTGATATATTCAACACTACAGGATTCAGAGGCTAAGCCTACCTAATACTCAGTTTCATGCTTTAGCCAAAACTATCCTCCACTCCTAACACTGTACACAAAGCATGGACTGTGGCATCCCACCCTTACGGAGAAGGGAGCACCCAAGATTCATAGATACTCATGGTCAAAAGGAACAACAAATGCCAGAGGGTCCACAAAAGATTACAAAATTTTATTAGTAAATTATGCACTTGGCATGGAAACTGGTATGTTAGTCCCTTATCTCTTAGTAATATAACACAGCAATGGGTTTTGAACAGAGCGGGGAGGGTGAACGGAGAAAAAGAGAGAGAGGAAAAAGGAGATGGCTTAAAGACGGGGAGAGAGAGAGAGAGAGAGAGAGAAAGGAAAAGAGGTCACCAGTCCTGTCTCCAGTGTCAGTACAGCTGATGAAGTGTCCAGGGTCCTGCGGGTGTGCATGCCTGGGCTTCATGGGTGTAATTTTTCATAAATAAGTGTTCCTCACCCTGGAGATACGTTCCTCACTTTCTATGCCAGTTAGTTATCATGGGCAGTCTGATCTTCTCAAATTTTCTAGAAATGGGTTGGAGGGCTTTACAGGTCTTTAGTGGTCTTTATGACCACCAAATGATGACCAGTCTTGATGACTGGGTTGGCCTTAAGTCAATATTCCAAGCACATTTCTCAACCTCAGTCCTACACTTGTGCTGTACAGTGTTGTGCTTATCTACAGGAGTCCAAACAAGAACATTAGTCTCAGCAAAGTTCTGCCCTTCCTCTGCATGGCCCCTTCTTCAGAAACATCCCTATCTTTCTCAGAGAATGTTATTACCAACAATCCTTGGTTGGCTCCACAGCTATCCAGCTATCGGTGTTTGAGAATATATATTAGTTCTCTTATCTTCTAGGCTTCTATATGGACACAGGAGCTGAAGTAGTGAACAAAATTTAAGGAAAACAAAATATTCTTTAGTGATTCCAGAAAGAGCTGCGCATCTTTTTTTAATTTGTAAGCTTTCATAATTAACCTGTTCAAAAGTGGATGAATTTCTCAGATTCTGTAACCATTTCAAATCTAACATAGCCTCAGGATCTTTCTGCAACTCCTGTCTTCCATACTAGCCTTAAACAACAAGTGTCCTAACATGCACCGTGACTACTTTATTTATAAAATCACAGGCTCACTGAGGGTGGGAAATGTGGAGACCATCTATATCTACCTCTGTATTCACTTAGGTAAAACACACATAGAAGTGGTGGCAAGTTTGGACTGTACAGTGCTTGTGGATGGGTAACCTTCTCTTATGATTCCTATGATCCAAAATAGTTTAGAAACATTTTAACAACAGGTAAATACAATACTGAACACTTAATCAGGCAAAGAAATACTTCTTTTTTACACTAAGACTTGAAAATGTTTTCAGCATACTTTATTTTGATGGCTACTAGATAAAGAATAAGGATATTTCAGATTAAATATTTCCAATGTAATTCGTGCCAGATTGTTTCAGACTCTTTCTCTGCCACTGTTCACATTCCTGAATACATTTTGTCGGGGCAACCCCTGGTCTCAATATAGGCTGGGGGAATTAAGAGATCAAGAGGAGCCCTGCCAAGAAGGGCTTGGGGATGCTGGTGGATGAGAGGCTGGACATGACCCAGCTATGTGCACTCACAGCCCAGAAAGCCAAACGTGTCCTGGGCTGCATCCAAGGTAGCAGGGTGAGGGAGGGGATTCTGCCCCTCTGCTCTGCTCTGGTGAGACCCCACCTGCAGTGCTGCATCCAGCTTTGGGGTCCCAGCACAGGAAGAACATGGACCTGTCAGAGCGAGTCCAGAGCAGTGCCATTAAGTTCATTAGAGTGATGGAGCACCTTTCCTGTGAGGAAAGGCAGAGATAATTGGGATTGCTCAGCCTGGAAAAGGGAAGGTTTTAGGGTCACCTAATTGCAGTCTTTCAGTATCTGATGGGAGCCTACAAGAAAGATGGAGAGAAACACTTTACAAGGGCATGTAGCGACAGGACAAGAGGGAATGAAAGAGGGTAAGTTTAAATTACGTATTAGGAAAAGAGTCTTTACTGTGAGGGTGGTGAAACACTGGAACATGCTGCCCAGAGAAGATGTGGATACCCCATCCCTGGAAATGTTCAAGGCCAGATTGGATGGAACTGAGCAATCTGGTCTAGTAGAAGGCGTCTCTGCCCATGGCAGGAGGTTTGAAACAAAATGATCTTTCAGGTCCCTTCAGAAATGAGGAATAACTGAAAGAAAGACTCATTCCTTGAATTGATTTTCAGAAGAAGTTTGTAAAAAATGTAGCTCATAAAAAAAATTCAAAGCAAATGTTAAATACAAATTTCATTTATGTTCTATGCTAAACTATAGTCAAAGCACTTGTAAATTGTCTTCAAAGGCGAGAGAGAGAGAGTGTACAAGTTCCAGTTCCTGAAGACCATTTGAACAAGGCATAATCTGGAAAACTGAAGTGTTGTGAGGTATAAAATTCAGTCATGCTGCATGACAAAAGAGAGGAAGTACAATAGGAGGCACGGGCACTAGCGATTACATTCCCTTCATATGGAATTAGCTGAAGGATGGAAGAGCCATTTGCTATACACCTTCATGTTACCCTCTCTCCCATCTACCCCTAAAACTCAAGAGAGGTCTGCAGAGATGTCCCTTCACCACTGCACCCTAAGGAAGCTCTACAGAATGCTGAGAACTGCAGCAGCAGCTTGGGCCAAACCCCCTCACAGCACCACAAGTCCCCGGCTGTCTGCCATACGGTCTGATCACATAATACCCAAACTCTTGGCTCACAGGACAGAGTCAGAGGAGCAGAAGGTTGCAAAAGGAGGCTCAGCAGGAGACACAAATTGCTGTTAACAGCTTTAAATGGTTTAATGTGTACCTGGTGCCAGAAATCAGGCACTAACTGAAGATGCAGCCATCAGCTATTGGGACAGCAGAAACTCTGGACTTGGAAAGAGAAAAGGTGAACATTACTCTTCATCCTAATTCTACGCAGGATGGAGGAAGCATGGCTCAAAAAAGGACTTATGATTTGGACAAGCAAGACGTTTCCATTAGCTAGGGTGTGGAAAGCCATGAGCTAATGAATTCTGCACTACAGGCAAACCTCGTCCAATCAGCCCGCCGTGTTTGGGAAGCAGTATATAACCCAACTCTCAGGAAACCCTGAAAAACCCAATGAAAGACCAATAAATCAGTGAGTTGCTGGGTTGGGGGGTGCTGTTTTGTTTCTTTGGTAGAAAAGTATCCCTGTAAAAACCCTGTATGTTTTTCCTTATCCCATTTACTTAACTTTTTCACTTCATACACTTGCCCTGGAGAGCTTCAGTTCTATCCCTGAGCATAAACATAACACCTCAATGCAAGAGCAGGCCAGTGCTGATAAAGGCCTTCATACCACCACATAAACAGTCATATGAACAGCTACAGAAATGTCCACATCCCTTGTTTAGCAACACACTCCTGTCCACTGCCACTCTTGGGCCCTTTTGGACGACTTTTTATTGAACAGCACCAAGCTGATTGAAGCTCCCACAAACACACAGCTGTTCATGTCAGCAATACCACACTCCAAATACCTAGAAACTCTCCAAGCCTGCAGTGGCCTCTGGGCAGTCACCTACTCCTAAAGGGACTTTCAATAGAGATGAAATCAGCAAATATATCCCATAATCCTAGAGCTGAGCAAATGGCCCATGGAGCATGGGATCTGTGATAGTAAAATTACAGACTGTAACACAGTGGAATTTCCTGCATGCACTGACTTGAGTCTTCCCCGCTATAGTGAGCTCCTCAATAATTGAGTCTTTTTCCTGCTTGGGAGACAAGCAGAATTCAGTCTTTATCAGTTTGGTGAGTAAGATTTTATTTATTTATCCTTCTGCCTATACTTCATTGCTTCTCCTAGTACTCAGCATTTCCCTTAAAAGGACAAAAAAGTCCTTTACATGTCTGCCTAAAGAAATCACATAGAAAAATAGTCCAAAGATGTTTACCTAAACCTGTTGAGATCTTCAAGTAACAATTTTATGGCAGTAACTACCCACTGATTCTACCGGTTACACATTCAAACGCCAATTTTGTTAATTATTTCAGAGCTCTCCTGTAGGAGGAGAGTGAAGGTACAATACTGAAATCAGCACTAGACATCTACAGTTTGAGTTGGACTTTGCACACCACTATCTAGCAGAATAGTTAAGTACAAATTGCATCATTTTCATAAAGACAAATCAGCTTCCAACAGTTCAGAAAATACTCCTATATTACCTTGTATTTTCCTCTCACTCGCAATCATGCCATGCATGAGATGATATTCAGCTAAGTATTAATGAAACAAGTCATGCCCACTAACACACAAAATTGTGTGGAACAGAAAAATTCTTAAGTAGTTGCTGTCTATTCAGTCAGAAGCAACATCCCCGTGTAACAGATGGGCACGGGGAGTGCCTGGATAAGTTCATCTGCTAGCACTGTGTGAGGAGACAGAACACAAGCCCCCCTTTGCTGCCTGCACTGCTCACTGATAGCTGTGCTGTATAGAAACCTCCTGCCAGAGCCAGTTCCCAGCCTCCCAGCAGTGTGCCCCACAGGCAGCACTGCTGGAGGAGTGCAGGAGCCCAGAGACTCGCGAGCCACAAGGACCCACCAGGGGATTCTCCAGCTGCCCTTCCTGGGTCTCTGCCCATGGCAGCGTGGCCGGGCACTGACCTGATGCCACTGGCAGCCTGCCCTGGCTTACACAGCTTCATACTGCTGAGGGAATTACAGAGCATTGCAGAGAAAAGGGAGGAGGGCTTGAGAGGCAGCTTTTAACTTCCCACAACTTTTGCTGCAGTTCCTCCTGCTAGGGCCAGTCTTCCACATGGTCTCACTTCTGCTTCCCCACATGACTAACAGATTGCATGCACTGGAGGCACCCAGGACAAAAAGCAGGGGATCTCCCAAACCTACCAATCCCTCCTACACTGTTCTCTCCCAGCACAGCTTTTATTCTGTTTTCTTCCTATCTACAATAAAGATACTAGAATAATTAAAGCCATGATTCTTATACTTTGGATAAGCTTGTTAAAAGTACTTTATGCTTAAACCCATGACAAATGTACTCTTTTTATTATTTACAAAAATGACTTTTAGAGCATTTTCCTGATGGACTGTTATTATTACTGTACAATACGTAATTTGAAATTAATATAGCATGAAAAACTTGAAAAGAAAAGAAAAACCACAAATAACTGAGAAAATACTCCTAGAGCACTTGGCATGACAGCATGATTCAGACAGACAACAGCAATATACTGAAGTAAGAATGTCACTATTAGCTCTTTCAGAAACAGCAGAAAAGTCTGACCATCTCAAGAACAAAATCAGTGGAGTCACTTTACGGATTCCCATCTGTTAGAAACATCATAAACAACTGGTAGGTCTTTCAGAAGAGAGAACATCATCTTGTCTATTAGTACAGCTTGAACGAGAAAGAAGTGGAGGGGACAATTTCCTTTGCAATCAAAGTTTTCCCTACTTCACCTCCCCCCAAAAATTCAAGAAAACCAGCTACTTTAATTATGGGAATAATAAAGAGGGAACAAAAATACTTAGAATTTTTGGTTCATGATGCAAGCCTGAATAAAACACTAACAAAACAAAATTAAAAGAAAAATCCATTATCTTGTCTTGGAATATTTTCTTTCAGTGTAAAAAATGCTCTTTTCAAAGCATGAAGAAAGACCATTCTTTTCCCTCCACCCCATGATAAACAGATAGGAAATCTGCTTGCTTTATTCAGATGAAAACTTCATAATGCAATATACATCCCTCCCTACTTTAAACCACAGGCAGTGTGAATGTAGATTTTGTAAATCACATTACTTTAACACTGGAACTTCTGTTCACTTATTTAGTAATCTGCATTGCTAAAATCACACAATGAAAACAGTCAACTTCAATTAAATTTTTTATTTTAAAATGTTTACATTTCAAGTACTCCGTGATATATTTCTGTTTCAAGAAGCCATTTCTGCAAAAATTGCTATGGCTTCAAATTGTCCATTAGAGACATGTGGCATATCCAGCCAGGGTCAAACCACCACACACATGCACTAAAACCAACTTAGAAGCAAAATATTTTTATATTTAACTCTTGAGACTCTGCAGTGAAAAGCTGGTACAACAAAATGTAAAAAGTTATTGATTAGTTATTCCTTCTTGAACTGAAAAGTACTGGAAACAACATTCTTAACATTACAGTGGTAATTTCAAGGTACTTAAAAGCAAACTATAACAACTTTGCAAAAAGCACACCCTTCACTAGGTATTTCAGTCAACCAACTTCACCCTTCCATAGCACTAAGATATACTCTCCATATATATTTAAAACTTTAAAGTATTTATATAAGTGACAGTGCTACTAGAAAATATGTGGAATATTAACAGTCCTCTACTACAGAATCACACTGTACTTCAGGACACAGTCTTTAAGTACAGGTACTTTAAGAATCTGCTGAGAGCTGAGGAAAAGCCACACAATCTAAAGAAGCCATAATTTCAAATGAAATGAAACAAGCAGCACAAAAGCCACCAAATACCTACACTGACATTTCACAACATGGTTACAGTTCAGTCATAGAAGTCAAAACACGCACGTTAAAATTCTCGAACTTCACAAGTCCAGCTGTCATTCTCAAATTCTGCTGGTTTAGTCAGCCACCAAGAAATCCAGGAAATGACACAAGCTCATCAGAGCTCAGCTGCTTTCCTTCATTTAAGATTATGTTCAGTGGCTGACTGCAATAAAAACATGCATCAAAAGATGCTCTGAAATCTTTTTACAAGCAAGATCAAATGTCAAAATCTCCTTCAAATAAAGCTGCATTTGAAAACAAACCAAATTGCAAAAACAAAGGAACACAAGAAACTTTACCTTAATTGGAGCCCGGCTAAACTGTATTTTTCTGTTGGCTGGGATTTCATCTTCATCTGGCAATCCATTAATTTCAGAATATTCCATATCAGGTTCATAACAGTTATTTTCATCACTGTCATCCAGATCATCCTGTTCTGTGCCTGTCTCTCCCCAGTCAGAATTATATCTGGATCGTACCCGATACACATTGTAGTCAGAGTGCATGTACACATGGGAACTCTGAAAATTATTCACATCTTCATGCACATCTTTTTCACTTGCCTCATCATAATGGGACTCAGTAGCATCTGAAATTGCATCCGTGGCAAAATCATCACTTGAAGCTACATTTCTTGTTACCTCTGTAGCTTCAGGTCGATTAAAGTTACCTTCTGTATGTTCTGACCATTCCTTTTGCTGCACCAAAACTCCTGCCTCTGTTTTTGACTTACTCCTAGCACAGCTGTCCACAGATCTCTCACTGTCAAGCACGCCAACCAAATCCTGTTGACCTGTTGCAGAACTCTCAACAGAATCAGCACTTGCCTCTGTGCTCTTTTTTATTTCTTCAGTTGTTTTTGAACCTGCTGAAGTGCCTGTGGACACTTTCTGTCTCGGTGTTAAAGGCGTGTTAGTCTGCTGAGAGTTCTCAACAGCCATCACACCTGTACTCTGTTTGGCTGGGGGAGACCATGTGCTGGTCTCTTTCAAAGGACTGAAACCCTCAAGGTTTGCAACTGGGGAGGAGATATTCGTGACAGTAGATGAGAGGTTTAGTGGATAGTGACCAGTTACAGAGTACTCTTCACTGTTTTCTGACTTTTCTACGCTTACATTGTGCGAGTCAGTGTTTTCAAAAACTGCACTGAGCTGACTCACAGTTGGAGAGACAGTCTCTGTCCTTGGGCTAAGACTGTCCAGTGAATCAGTGCTGCCTCTGTGAGACTTAGAGCTGCACCACTCATCCGGAAGTTCATTAGAAATGATTTTCTCTTTCTTTGGGGAATAGCGATTTGAATGTCCTGTTTCATGAGCATTTCGCTCAAACATCTTCCGAGTTTCAGTAAACTTGGAATAGGAAGGACCATCATGGATAGTGTCAAATCTACTAATCCTTTCAGAGACGGACGATTCCAACTTTACAATTGAACCATCTGCTTTTTCTACAAATTCTTTGGGCCTAATTCGTCTTTGAGGTGATGGAGGGCCACCCTTTCCCCTGGTTTTAGGGGCAACTCCAGCACTTTCAGTGGGCTCCATGCCCATCTGCATAAATAAGTTCTTGATCCTATTGACATTTGAGCCATATTTCCTTCCCCTGCTCTGTGAGGCCTCTCCTTCCTCTTTCGCTTTTTGGTCTCCATCTGATTTCGGTTTGTCAAAGGTGCTTTTCAGCGCCTGGAACTCAGTTCTGTAAGCATTTCTGTGAGGAGAGGCACTTCGGAGGGTTGATCTTTCTCCTGAAGACTCTGTTTTCATCATGTTTACTTCAGGTGCGTGAAACCTGCTTGCATAGTTTCTGCGGTACCGCTGTCAATAGTTTGTCACAGCAGAGATTCTGCTTGACGAGTGTTTTTCCTCAGGGGCCAGTGCTCTTCAGCAGGGCCATACCTGACAGGAGATCTGGAGGCAAATGTCTAAATGGATGGAGTCGATTTTGACAAAGCAGCACAACTGAGGACTCTCAAGAACAAGGGCTGATTTAACCTGCAATAGAAAGGAGGGTTTTCTGAAACCATGTCAGGTACTTTAAATCTGTCACAATTTCCATTTACCATTATCTGACGTGTTTACAAAATCTCGTAAAAAAAAAAAATACAAACCAAAACTGCACAGACATGTGAAAACTCTCCATTACAAACTTTTTCAAATTGACTGTTGCATAATTTACAATTGATAACATCACTCCACAGCGAAAGAACAGATAATCATATCTTTCCATTCACAAATATAGTATCATGGCACAAATATGCATGCAAAGGAAAGGCAATGTGACATGAAACATGAGGCACTGCAAGACAATCCTTGCTCTCTCAGACAAACATAATGGTAGAAATACGATCAAAGATAATACACTTAGAAAGGCAAATTAAACATCAGCTCGAGGGAATACAAAAAACTGCACCCGAAGTTAACATTTTCAGCTGACAGGGTAAAGGAAGCGAAATCCCGTTAGAGAAAGTTGCCCCTTGTCACGGGCAGCGGTTTTATCGTCTGGAAGATCCTGGAAGTACCAACGAGAAGATACAGAAACGGAGCCAGGGGCTGGACCGCTCCCACACCCCGGCCCCAGGGGCTCATCCCCGGTCCCCGCAGCCCAGCGAAGGGCACCACGAGGGTGCCCCCCAGCCAACCCCCTCTCCCTTCCCCTCCGTTCCCGCTCCCCAGCCCTCGCCCTGCCGCGCCGCTGCCGCCGAGGTGGGGACGCCTCACTCTGGCAGCTGCACACACGGCGCCGGTACCGGGAGCCCGCGGCCACCGCGCCGAGAGCGACGCGCCCGTCCCCGCGCACCTCCCGCTCCGCTCCCGCCGATCACCACGGGCGACTGGAAAGGCCACACAGAAGAAGCTCTCGGCGAGCCGTGCAGTTCTCGCAGAAGGCAATAAACTCAACCCGAGAGGGCAGCGCTGGAGCCCCCCCGGCGGCTCCTCCTCGGGCGGCCGTACCGCCCCGGCGGGATGGAGCCGCGGAGCCTCGGGCGGCAGCAGTTTGCAGCGGGGCAGTGCCCGGGCAGGCGCCCGCCGCCCCCGCGAAACAAAAGCCCGGTGCCGGCGCTGCTCCCCGCGGAGCCCGGCGCCTCCGCTGCCGAGCGCGCACGCCGCCTTACCCAGCCGACAGCCGCGACGGGCTCCCCC
>VZTH01011755.1:22913-41844 GCA_013397815.1 Aleadryas rufinucha | reverse complement strand
GGCGGGGCGGGGGAGGCGGCCAGCCCGCTGCAGTCCGGCCCCGGGCGGTGACTGCCGAGAGGCGGAGGAGGGGCCCGGCCGCGGCCACGCGCCAGCGCCGAGCGCCGCTGGCTGCCGCCGGCCCGGTTTATCCCCTTCTTCCCTCCCTGGGAACGCTCGATACAGCCTGACCCCCGCGGACCGGGCCCGCCCGGCACCCGCCCGTTTCGGAGGAGGCAGCGTGCCCGCCCCCGCGCGGGAGGGGTAGCGTCCCGGGTCCCGGGAAAGCCCCCGCTGCTTCCCGCTGCAGGAAACCCGTGGGGCGCGGGTGGCACCGAGTGCACTGAGAACTCCCTACAGATCGACAGCCAGTGTGTTCCCTCCCTCGCTGTTCATCCGCTCACCCAGGCTGCCCGAGCGCGGAACGTGCTGGTGACAAACCCCGGGAAACCGCTCACAGCTCTGTGGGCATGGCTTGTTCTGGCAGCTGCTGACAGGGACGGAGGATCACCCTTGGAACACAACCGCAACCACAACCACAATGCCTTTGTTGTTTGTTAGCTGAGCGAGTTCACCACAAAAATGTTTTGGCTTTATACAGCGAATAAGAAAACTTAATTGCGGAACATGAAATCTCTAGGTAATTTGTAAAATGGGCAATCCAGGAAGGTAATGACTGTTAATCACATAGCAACTCCGAAGCAAAGTTCGTTAAACTAACTGCATAAATATCCGGGAAATGGCCTGGGGATGTACACTGCAAAGCCTGAAAACTAATTATTACGTATACAGAAGCAAGACGGTGGTGGCTGAAAATAAAAATACGAGGTATATAGATCCACAAACTTAATCCATCAGTTTTAATGAGACTGAAGCATAGGTACTGTATACCATCGAATGTTCACAGGTGTCAATGTCTAGCTAATTTGTCCCAAGGGGATGCAGCACAAAACTGTTTGCCTCAATAAAGTTTAAATAACCAGTTAATATTAGCGGGCAGACAACAGATCTTAGATTGAAAACCAGCATTTTGATAAATACATATGCAAGCGGCCAGGAAGAGAAGTGAAGCCGTTTCAGTATTTTCCCCATTGCTGGCAGTAGCCTGTCCTGGCGCACTGCATGGCCCCCGCTCAGGCTCCTGCTGCCTGCGGACAGAGGCACGGGAGGAGGTGGGGGATCCTCGACGCCCTGCAGGCTGCTGAGCAAGGCCATACCAAAGCACGCTAACATAGCGGGAGAAAAGGAGATCACATGAGATATGTAATGAACCAAGATAGGCAGCCCCTGAGCTTCCAAAGCTGTCACAGAAAGCTCCCATGACCGTGTTCCAAAGCAGAAGAATGAAGGAATTACTTTTTGACAGCTGCTTGCAATAAGAAGTCCTACAGGTGATTTGCTGCTCAAGGACTGAAAATATTGCAACTAAGCAGGACATCGCCTATTAAATTCTAAACATCAAATATGACAACAAATCTGAGGCCCAGCCTCTCTGTCAGTGTCTTTCTATCTATATGATTTTGTAGGCATGGAGCTGTAGGAATACTTAAAGAGCCACTTGACTATTGGAGATAAAAATTTATTAACAGAACTTCAGATGTCATTGCAGAAGAATAGAGACATAAAGCAAAAATATAAACATTTCATTTCCTTTGTGATTTTTGGCTAAGTATTTGAAGTGGTTGAAGAGCTTAGTATGTACCAGATATGTATCCTTAAGGATTTTATAATTCCTACACACAACCAAAACAAAAGGGACACAAGCAAACGTTTAAAAATCAGTGAAACAACTGAGACAATCTTAAAGAGACTAATTCACATCTAATTTTGTAAAGATAATTAGGAAAGTATTCACTACCTTATTTGCATAAGTGAAGCCACAAATATCTTTAAATTCATTTTCGAACAGAATTTGTGCAAACAAGATGGTCACTTCTTACCCATAATATACATGTTAAACAATGTACCCAAGAGCACAGCTGTCTTATTTCATGGCAGAATAATGCAAACTACCTACCTCTATATTATACTTTAATAGAAAGTAAGGAAATGAGACAACTCACTGATGCTGATAGAAGCAGTGCACATTAAATCTCAAGTTTGCCACAGAGATAGTATATTACATTTATGTTTTCCTTAAATGTACTGTAAATAGACAACATAAATGTTCAAGCAGACAATACCAGCTTTGAAACAGAATCTAATGGAAAATTATTTTAAGTAATGTCATGTTCCTTTGGTACCACCTCAGGTTCATAACAGCCAAGATGTACAGAAACTACTGGAAATTTTGGCTCCTTTATCAGAGACAGTTGGGATCCTATTTAGAGGTTCAGCTTTGATCACTGACATCTAAGTTATTCAAACTTATAATCACTAACAAAAAATTTTCAATTTACATCCTTATTTACACAATGCCTATGTGAAACAATACTATTATTATAATGTCTAGGATAATAAATTGTATTTTATTTCAACTGTTATGTTGCTTTTAATACAGTCTCTTCATATATAAGCATAGCCATGCACCTAACTATAAAAATCAGAATTGTGTGTCCTTTCATATTTTCAGTACTTTTGTGATAATCCATTTGACTAGAAAGTATTTTTAGGCTTTGCTAAAGTATGATTGGTATTTCTGTTAATTCCTGAGCAATATTAAAATGCTGCACAGCATACTTAAGAGACCAAGGGCCTCCTTACTATGTCAGTATAAAATCAGAGTAACTGCACTGGAGTTATAGAATTACTCCATTTCCCAACCAATGGGAATTTAAAATCTGTTCAGTTTAGTATTTACATATGATAGAGTATGACTGTCATTTTACTTGCAATGCAGTAACAACTCAATTCAAATGATTCCAAATTCTCACATGTGTCAGGGAGAGACCCAAGTTGTTTAACCTTATTGGTATGACTTTAAATTATACCCAGTATCTTTTAAAACCAGTTTTGGTGCAGTCCCACAACTCTGAAGACAGTTGATTTTCTGATTACTCCATATGTGTGAATTATATTTACGTACAATATTTTACTTGCTATATTTACTTTGGATGTCACTGAAGGGTTGTTTCAAGTCACTTCTCTGCTTTTAAGCCACATGTTTTTTGCGATAGCGATTTATTTGTGCAGCAGAGCAGCAGTGCAAGTCTTTCCACATGTCTCAGGCATAATAATTCCATCATTTGAAATAAGTCATTCCATCATTTGTTTCCTGACAGTGTCTTTCACATCTTGCAAGATAATATCTGTCTGTTCACGTAGAAATGGAAACTATTTATTTAATCTGATCTTTGGCCAAGAAATCCTCTCTCTGCTATCCTGCCAAACCATTGGTGGGGAGGAGGTTTTTCTTCCTTATACATATCACAACATAAACAGAATTGAGTTCTATTTTTTAGCACTTAGCCCTGAATTCTTATTATGTAATCCAGTTTAAAGAAAAAGATCTGGTCTGTTTTAGCACTTAGCCTTGAATTCTTATTATGTAATCCAGTTTAAAGAAAAAGATCTGGTCTGAACAAAATATTTACATTTTGGCAGATAAGGTAGATTCAAGTCAGGGTTCCCCTGACCCAGACCAGCAGAGACTAAAATATACAACAAACAGCTACAATAATAAGTTGACAACCTGTAGTTTCAAACATGAGCAATCTGTGATTGCCGTAAGTGGAATTCTTTTATATAGGAAACCATTAATAGTTAAAAATGGGAGCTCATTAATACCACTAATTTGGCAACTTCAGAAGATTGTGCTGCTTTTAAATAGAACATGTCAAACTACTTGAAAGATCAAGAATAGCATCAAAAAAATAATTTTGTCCTGAAAGATCTGAAGAAAATCTGCTAATGATAACAAAACTGCATATTCTAGCAGTTTATCAGAAAGGCAAATATTAGCATATGAAGGCCTAAACTGAGACTAGTAAAGCCTTTTCTTAGTTACTCTGAGGAGACTTTCACATCCATTCTTAAACATCCTGCTTTTAAATTATTCAAGAAATGCACGGCTATGGCTAGAATAAAATAGAATTTTCAAGAGGGTAAAACATGAATTATACACTGCATACAACTGCTTACCTTGAAATGGTGGTTGTGCCTGCATTAAAAGCTAGAAATCTTAAGAATGGTCAAAAGAGCTGTATTTCACACAACTTTCCCTCATAAGCCCTCAGCACTGAACTCTGCATTTACACCACAACACAGACAACTGTTAGTTACCAGCCTAACTAGAATGATGGCAGCTAGTTGCAGAAAATATATGATCTCATGGAAAAGGAAAGGACTAAATGTTTCACCTGTTAGGATTTGCTAAGAATCAATCCCAGCAAAACTCATTTCATGTTAAACTATTTAGGTGGGAAAACTACTAGGAAGCATTCCATAAACCAGATTAGGTGACAAAGTGAGTAAGATCCTCCAAGGTGAATGGTACCTGTCACATACCTTGATTCATCAGATAAGTATCATATGTAGACATGTGGTATAGAAAACTCTCCTTTCCAACATCATTGAGAAAGATTCAGACTTGGAAATGTTACTAATTCAACTATTTCAAATCAGAAGTGCAGAAATAAGAGATAGTATAGAGCCTCACCATAATTCAATAATTATCTCTTCATGGAAATATTTTCTGATTGTAACAACATTAATTTTCTATTGAAAGGAAATTTTCTTTACAGTCCGAATCTAGAATACAGAAAATAGTGGGGTTTAGCAGTCTGTGCAAATGCATTATCTTAGAGTATTTCTTGCGCTGTAGATATCCATTGTCACTCTTAAAGAACACGAAGTGAGCCAAACTGGGTGAAGAGGGAGAAGTATACTAGGAGGGAGATATGTACTTGATGGTCAGAGCTTATGAGTGTACTTGGCATTGTCAGTAAATAACACACAAGAAAATCCGATTATTGAGTTCAGGAATTGCTACCTTGGCAAATCAGGTGACATTCTGGGCCATGAAGAAGAGAAGACAGCAAGTTCGGTTTTCCAACTCTGTTCAAATTCAGGGACACTTTGGAACCTATTCTAGAAATTCTAGACATTCTAGACATTCTAGAAAGAGCAGTAGATGAGAGAGAGAGAGAGAGAGAGAGAAACAGAGGCCAGAGTTCACAAAATACAGCACACCACTGCTGCCTTGCAGCGTGCAATCTATTGCCAAGTCGGAAAAATTTGTCTGGGTTGCTCCACCCTGAAGCTGATGCTTATGCCTCTATTTGAGTGCACATTTTAGCAGTCTGTGATCCACACCCTCTTGGTAACATGAACATAGGCTTGTTACAAGTGCATTAGTGGAATTTGTTTCTCCTTTTTCCTTTACAAAAATCTAGTAATTTGAAGAAATAAAATTGAGAAAACAGCTGTTTGTGTTAAAACAGCTCTCTGTCACTTATAGAATGTAACCCCAAATATCATTTCCTGTACCTTGGTTATACCATACCCTGTCATGTACTTTGATTCTCTTTTTCCTTACCTTACAGGCACTGTCTTGCTAACGCACCATCAGTGAAAGTTCTCTCTTAAAGCTAGATCTGGTAGTCAATTTAATTTAGTGCATAAAACCATTAAATATTTAATTATTGTGATCTGTATGGCATCAGATAATGAACATAGGCCAGCCAAAAACATTCCATTATTTTGGAAAAGGTGTGTTCTTTGCAAAAGCATAGAAACAATAGCACAGTGCTGCAATCACTGTAGAAATACAGGTTACCAGTTAGAGGCATTAGTTCTGTGCTGACACTAAAGCACTCGAGTAAGAGAAAGAGAAATCAAGAAGGGATCACACCATTGAAAAGAAAAATGAGAACACTGCCATCAAGTTGAAACACAAAACATAAGAATTAATGAATCAAAGTCTACAAATTTAACTACGCCATGTTTAAGAAAAGGAATGAACACTCCCATTAATCAGTATAGCATTATAGAGGGAAAGGATTACATAAATATTTGGATAAAACAGAACAAGCAATTGCATGACAGAAGAGAAAAGCTTTTGAAGGGTCCGGGCCATTGCCCAGGACAAAAACGCCCAGCCATAGCTGCTATAAGGTAGCTAGCTTTGCACAGGCAGAACCATCAAGCCACGAGGGTAACAGAAAAGCAAGCCCAGGAGCCCAGGTGCTGAAAAGTGGCTCTGACACTGAACTTTGGGGGTATTTTATAAAAACCCCGAGGTTTTTACCCCCGAGCCCAAGCGCGAGCGGCGGCGCTGACCAGCGGCTCTTTGGCGCTTCCTGTCGGCTGGAAGGGGCAGTGCCGCCGCCGGCACAGCGCTGTCCGAGCCTCCTGCAGACCCCATCGGGGGAAAACGCGGGGAAAAAGGTGGGAAAAGTGCTGAGTTTCTCTATTTCTTGCACACAAGACAACTGGAAAATGAAGCTTCCATTTTTCGGAAGCTCCACTTTCTGTCCTTCGAGAAAAGGGTTGCATTCTGGAAAGCTGCATTACGTTACAAATACTCTGATACAACACATATTTCTGGTAAGAATGAAGTAGATGCACACTCTCTCAGAATGGAAGCAGCTGTAGAACGTGAGAAGCTGGAACTTGTATTGCTAAGTGTTTGACGAGACCAGGACCGTGGGTTTAGGTAATGGATCCTGGTCACCAGGAGGAGAAAGTTCTGTCTAAACCAGGGGCAAATAGCACTCTTGCTACCAAGGCAAAGTATATTTACATACAATCCACCCATCCATTTTCACCTAACAAATAATGTCTGTTTTGGTCATTTTTATCTTAACTGTGAAATGACAAAGAGACCAAAGAGCTCCAGGGTGCATCTGCTGAATGGCACTCGGAACTGAGAGATTATTCCAGTGCCCCCTGTTAAGGGTGAGTGTTTTCATTTATTCAGGCATAGAGCCATGCACACTTTAGCAGAATAACAAGATCACTTAGTAAATAAGCTGATAGTAGGGTTTGGACCTAAATGTTTGTATATGCTAGTGTCTGGACACCAAAAGGAAATACTGGAAGCAGGCTGCCTCATAGCTCTGTAGAAGCAAACATACCAAAATCGAGAGTCTACAACAAGTGAACAGGAGAGGATGCAGAATCAAGAAGAAATAGAATGCAGATTTTTAACTGTTTTACCAAGGACTTTACATAAATTCAGTTTATGGGAAAATTCTGTGTAATGAGGTCACGTTACTAGTTTTTCCTCTGTATTGTGTGGCATTGCTCTACATAATACACCTCTTACAAATGCCCAACCTCTCTTCCAAGCAGTATCTTGTCATCTAAGAAAAATGGCTGTAAAGAAGTGAGGGGAGAGGACTGGACTGAAGGGTGAATGAAGGAAAGTGGGATTACAGAGGTCTTAACAGCAGTCTGCATTAGTTTCACATCATGCAATGTGAAAGAAAAATCACATTTAGGAATAGATGGTGAGGCGGTGGAGGCAGAAGGGAAATACAGGTGGGTACAGAACTGCCAACAACCTGTCAGATCTGAGAGGGAAGTTACAAAGAGTGCATGAGGAGCAAAAGTACTTGACCCTTATTTATCTATTTTGGATGTAGGGGAATTTTCAGATAGGGAATAAAATGACAGAAACAAAAGAAAAGTTAGCTGCATGTGCCCATGCCTCTATATAGGCATCTTTGAGAGTTCTACCAGTGCCTTGACAGTGATGCCTATCAGGCACGAAATCACCGGCTTTGGTTCATGTAGGTTGTATGACAGAGACACCATCTAATCAGTCCCAAATAATCCCAGCTGCAGGTAAACAGTTTTACTTCATATTTCAGTAACTCCAGTTTGTGATGTAATTGGAACAGGAAAAGAAGTTTTTGAAGATAAAAAGGAAGGAAGCAGCTCAGGCAGAGCACCAAGGAAATGATTAGCTTGCATGGCAGTGCTCCTCCCAGACTGTGCAGAGGACTGACTAAGAACCCAGAAACAACAGGCAAGTAACTGGGCTGGGAGAGGGGGAGGACAAGAAAGCATCTTCCTTGTCTCCTATACTTGAGAACTTAATCAGCTTTGCACAACTGCTCTACAAGAGCATATACAGGCAGTGAAGAGATTGATCTCGTTAGACAAAGAAATTCTTTCATTATTTCACTGCAAGGAAAGAAAGTAAGTAGATATTTAATGTAGTGTGAGGTAGTAGTAACTCATGGTGCAACTACTGGTAATGCTCAGTGCCATTCAGAGAAGGAAAAAGAACACAGTGCACCAAATCTTCTGAAACAGCTGAGAGGGTGGGAGTTTAATAAATCCCAAATTCACTAACACTACAGTTCGCCCATGCATGGTGTTCTCAGCAGTTTAAGTGCTTTGGGGAGGCCATCTGAAGCTATACATAGATGCATGCCTGCAAACGGGTACCACATTACTATTTTACTATCTTTCTAAAAAGTAAGAGAATGCTAGGCATAAGTTTAACTATGATCATTTTTCACTTCCCACAATTGCAAAGTTGTCAAGTCCATGCCAGATGCCTGAAGAAGATTTGTGGATTGCTGGAGGGAGTCTGCACCTAGTAAGTGAGTTTGAGATTTTGCTATTTTTCGTTTTCATTGCTCTCCATCCTCCCTGGACAGCAGATCATTTGTTAAGAAGGAACTTCTCATGACTTCTAAATATAAATTCACCTAAGTATCAGAACACAGGACACACTAGTGTATTACCTGTTTTAAGTTTAAAAGGACAACTGAGACAACTTACCAGAAAAAAATGTGGAAAAAAATCTTTTCCGCTGCAAAGAGAAAACACTGAATGAAATTCTGCTGCCTTAGCTACTACAAATTTACATTGTATCAAGACACCAAATCCTGGGGATTTTAATCAGGATGAAGATTCTCAAATCATCAAATTATGCTACAGGTTTATTGAATTCTTTATGTTTAAAAATTAGGGGCCACTCAGTAACACTGTAAATCACTAAAGAGAATGGCAAATGTCCTTCTGACTATACTGAGCTATCCTGATCACTAGAAAAGGAAATGTCTGCACAAGTCCCAAACTGCAGAAAGCACTGGCTTGTTTAAAAGTTAAGTTTAGGACTCTGAAGCTGTACTGTAAAGGTAGAAATATGGACAATACATGCATAAGGCTGAAATACTTTTTTTTAGGCAGGCCTTCTGATTGTTGCCCAGAGCATTTCCTACTACTCTTAAATGCCCCAAGCACTTCTTATTTACCTTTTAAATAGATTTGCTGAAGCTTGCATTCAGTACTGATATAACAGTGAACTGACTCAATAGTCAGCAGAACTATCTGTAGGCAATAGAACAAAAATTGGGAAATATATTGAACAGTGGGGGGCAAGGCAAATGAAGGAGAAGATATTTTAGGGAAATATAAATGTATATATTACCACTTAGACCTTTTAATATGCTGAGTAAAACTGGGATGCAGTAGTGATACAAAAGGGTAAGTAAAGCATCCTTCCAAGGACACGATGTATCTTATGTTGCTAAAGAAAAAAAGAAGAGACTCTATTACGATCAAAAGACAGGCTGGACAAGTCACTTTAGGATCTCAGTGCAACTAATCAGGTCCCCTCACCCTCTTAATTTTTATGGGCCTGTTCATACAGATAAGTTTTAGAAAAATTGCTTATACTATTTTCCCCATTTATACATAGCACTCTTTCTGCCCTTGTGGTCTGAAGTCTGGCAACTGATGCTAGCAGAAAGTTCAAAGATTCAGAATCTCAAAATGGAGGCCTTTATTTTTTTTCTGCCTTCTTTCACTGAAGCCTTTGCTCTATCAAACCATCTAATTGCAAGGAATGACTTCTGCTACATTGCTCTTTGAGAAAATCAACCTCCTGTCCACTTCTATTCTTTCTCCTTCCTTGTCAAACTCTCTTGGCAGATGTAAACCATGTGATTCAGCACTGATTGAAATCACTGACCATGTAGCCTTGTATAACATTTTGCCTTTTCCCTTCCATTTGTAGTGAGCTTGAAAAGCATGAACTTAAAATCAAATATCCAACCATCTGTAATTAATACCATTACTAAGATACACAGTATTTCTCAGACTAAAACTCCCTGCAATATTTTGTACCACTGACTATGTGATTACCCATGATACTTACCGGCTGTGCTTGTAGTCAGAAACTGTAATGCCAGAAATCTTGAGTTTGATCATGCCTTCCATTCCAGCAACAACTCAATAACAAGGTCCTCGTGAATGCAATATCAAAAAGAAAATTAAGAACTTCTTGCTGATGAAATGATAAAGCTTGCTAGGACATAAGTCAATAGGAGTATGACTCTGAGGCCACATAGGTGGGGACGTTCAAGAAATTTTTTTCCAGGAATGAATCATGAATTTTTCACTAACTGATTCATCTGTAACACAAGAAATTTTAAAGAGGGTGCATACAGAACAGTCTGTGTTTTTCATGGAAGGCTCAAAACTGGAGAAGTAAAATAGATGCTCTAGAGGAGAACTCTGGTTTTTTAATTAGCATGCTAATCTTGGGCATGATTATGACAACGTTTATTCAACTTTTTGCCTTCTGAGAGCTGAACATAACTCATCACAAAACAGACTGTTTTTAAAGAGTAATTGTTGCAGGCTATATTGCCTTAAATTGTTCTACAAGCAGCAATTCATGTTAATTAGAAAGTTGCTCGTGTCTCATGAAGTACCACTTGTTCTGTGTTGCTTTTTGAGAAGGGATTTTATCTGTTTATTTATTTATTTATTTTATGTACCTTATGTAGGTGTAATTGATTCTGTTATTTCAAATATGTGCAGAATTATGTGTATAAAGTAACAAGGTAATGCGAGGTAGTATTTTCTAAAAAAAGCAGAAGTCCTAAATATTGGGCTATGCCATAATTTTTTCTATGTACACTTCAAAAGCTGATTGCTTATATTTAACCAATAGCAGGCAGTAGGAAATCATTGTGATGATTCTTATTTTTATGTTCTTATTTCATTGTTTAATCAAGCCTGTACAAACAAATTCAATGAAGTCCAGATCAAAATTCTACATATTTTTTTTAACTCTTTTAAAAATTACTGAATGAAAAGGTTATAGATCAAAATCAGGAGTTCTGCTGGAGGGTTGTGGCCCTGTAGATTGCTACAATATAATGGAAACCCCTGCCATGAATAACAAAACAGAAGACATAACCTTCTCCACAGTAGGTAGATGTAGGAACTCTCCTTTTCCCCTGCTTCCTAGCTGAGTCAATCACAGTTCATAATAAACACATAGGGGAAAGGCAACTACTAAGCCCTTCCTGTAGCATAATCTTATCCTACCACGTGAGCTGTGGTCTTTTCTCTACATGGCTACAGAGCAGAGAGCAGCATGAAAAAAGCTTCTGTACCTCCCACATTAGAATGCATGTTTAGACACAGAAAACAAGGAGAAGGTCATCTCCATCCCCCTTGACTACAGAGTCTATAGCTTTGCTTGCCCAAACAAGAGCTGCCAGTATTGTCCTCTTTACCCATGCACAGAGGCAAGGGTTAAGTACATAGGGCCACTGAGAGAAGGGAAGCAAGCAGAGCATTGTTCCCTGGAGCCATTTTTTTGAGAGGTCAGGAAGGCCTGAAACAGTGGCACAAGTCTCCCAAAATACTGCCCAGAATTCAGTCTTCGTAGAGCTTGTGTGGGAGTGCTGGTGATTGACCCTGGCTGGACACCAGCTGCCCCCCAAAGCTGCTCTATCACTCCTATCCTCAGCTGGACAGAGAAGAGACAATATAACTAAATGCTTGTGGATTGAAATAAGGGCAGGGAGAGATCACCCAGCAGTTATGGTCATGGGCAAAACATACTCATCTTGGAGAAATAAGTTTAATTTATTACCAATCTACCCAGAGTAGGATAATGAAAAAATAAAAAATAAAAAATCTTGAAACACCTTCCCCCTCCCCTCCCCTCCCTCCCTTTCCTGGGTTCAGCTTTACTCCCCAATTCTCTACCTCCCCCACAGCACAGTGAGAAAGGGAATGGGGCTTGTGGTCAGTTAATCACATGTTGTCTCTGACACTCTTTCCTCCTCTGGGGAAGGACTCCTCGTACCCTTTCCCTGCTCCAGTGTGCACTCCTCCCACAGGGTGCAGTCGCTTAGGAGCAGCCTGCTCCAGTATGGGTCCCCCATGAGGTTTCCCTGACAGCACACCTGCTCCAGTATGGGCTCCTCTCTCCTTGGGGCCACAGGTCCTGCCAGGAGCCTGCACCAGCGTGGGCTTCCCACAAGGTCACAGCCTCCTTTGGGCATCCACCTGCTCTGGCATGGGGTCGTCCACAGTCTGCACGTGGATGTCTGCTCCACCATGGATCTCTCATAATGAGACAAGGGACAGCCTGTCCCATTATGGTCTGCACCATGGGCTGCAGGGGAATGAATCTCTGCTCCAGTGCCTGACACACCTCCTCCCACTCCTTCTCTGGCCTTGCTGTCTGCAGGGATTTTTCTCTCATACATTCTCACTCCTATCTTATCTGGCTGCAATTGCTTCCACCAATAATTTTTCCCCCTTCTTAACTATGTTATCCCAGGGGCTCTACCACCACAAGTGATGGGCTCAGCCTTGCCCAGCAGTGAGTCCATCTTGGAGCCAGCTGGCATTGGCTCTATAGGAGAATGTAGGAGTCACCACTGTAGNAGCTGGACAGAGAAGAGACAATATAACTAAATGCTTGTGGATTGAAATAAGGGCAGGGAGAGATCACCCAGCAGTTATGGTCATGGGCAAAACAGACTCAGCTTGGGGAAATAAGTTTAATTTATTACCAATCTACTCAGAGTAGGATAATGAAAAAATAAAAAATAAAAAATCTTGAAACACCTTCCCCCTCCCCTCCCCTCCCTCCCTTTCCTGGGTTCAGCTTTACTCCCCAATTCTCTACCTCCCCCACAGCACAGTGAGAAAGGGAATGGGGCTTGTGGTCAGTTAATCACATGTTGTCTCTGACACTCTTTCCTCCTCTGGGGAAGGACTCCTCGTACCCTTTCCCTGCTCCAGTGTGCACTCCTCCCACAGGGTGCAGTCGCTTAGGAGCAGCCTGCTCCAGTATGGGTCCCCCATGAGGTTTCCCTGACAGCACACCTGCTCCAGTATGGGCTCCTCTCTCCTTGGGGCCACAGGTCCTGCCAGGAGCCTGCACCAGCGTGGGCTTCCCACAAGGTCACAGCCTCCTTTGGGCATCCACCTGCTCTGGCATGGGGTCGTCCACAGTCTGCACGTGGATGTCTGCTCCACCATGGATCTCTCATAATGAGACAAGGGACAGCCTGTCCCATTATGGTCTGCACCATGGGCTGCAGGGGAATGAATCTCTGCTCCAGTGCCTGACACACCTCCTCCCACTCCTTCTCTGGCCTTGCTGTCTGCAGGGATTTTTCTCTCATACATTCTCACTCCTATCTTATCTGGCTGCAATTGCTTCCACCAATAATTTTTCCCCCTTCTTAACTATGTTATCCCAGGGGCTCTACCACCACAAGTGATGGGCTCAGCCTTGCCCAGCAGTGAGTCCATCTTGGAGCCAGCTGGCATTGGCTCTATAGGAGAATGTAGGAGTCACCACTGTAGTCTCCTGCTACCAAAACCTTGCCATGCAAACCAAATACATTGTGGGAACATTTTGCCTCTTGAAAAGAGCACAGTGTAAATCCCTGTCAGACTGCTGTGTAAGTCACAGTCATGTTACCAACGACAAAAACACAACCCTGCTTATTAGAGTAGATCCTCTTTTAGCCTAAGTCAGCATTGCTTGAGTCACTCTGCAACAGCCTAACTTGTGTATCACCAGGGCATCTACTGAGTTCTTGTGAGTCTAATCCCTCTGCTACAAAAACTGAGCAGAAGACAGCCTTTAATTTCAGTGAAATCAGGAACAGATCAGTCCTTGGGAAGGTTATGCTTCCAACATACTGAATTTTAGGTGTTTCTTGGGTGCTGCTTTTACTTGGTCCTGAACAAATTCCTTGTCAGTTACTCTAGGATCTTCTGATCTAGCAGCCCTTTCTTTCCTTAAAAAAAGTGACTTCAGTAAGTTTAACTCAAGAAGTGGTATGGTAAAGGTAATAAACCTGTCATTATTTCAGACACAAATATGTATCTGAAAGTATGATGTTTATGTAGTAAAAATAATCCTAGGCTATGTCATAAACATTGTAATATCTGCCTAAGAAATTAAAAGGAATGTAGCAGTCCAAGCAGTAGCTGGAAATAATGATAAATGGGTTGTAATTCTTGAGCTGCTCCGTACCACTGTAAAAGTAGAAGTGAAACTCTTTTGACATTTAGCATACTATTTTGTCTCTTACCTAACCTTACTTAAACTTTTAGGTTTACTTTTCATAAATTTAACAACTTGCAGAAAAAGAGACATCTTGTTTGGAGGACTACTTAGCGGTCATTAAGTTACTTCTTGCCAAATTATCGAATAATTGCCTCAAAGGTTTCTGTAAAGTAAAATATATTTGACATACATAATTGGAAGAGACAACATAAAACATACATTGCATCTTTTAAATAAACAATTAAAATATTTTTGGTTTACACAAGACTACATAAACAAGTAACTAAGACTTTGCTGGCAGAATTTTTTCACTGGGTCATTAAAATAATTCTGCTTTCATGCTTCTGTCCTTCCCTGGGAATCAGATTTTTCTTTCTTCTTTAATTTAAAATTACTACCATTATCCTAGCAGATAAAAACTTACCCCAGCATATTGATATTAGACATGAATGTCACAGTAACAAGCTTCTTTGAAATGACTCTTGTGACATTCTGAACAGTGCTTTTTCTAACCTAGCTTACATTTTAGAAGTGCCTTCAAGCTTTTCATCTCATAGTGAAGTTCAAATAGTAAAACACAATAAAACATAGATCACTGATGATCAAGCATAATGTCAAAGAATAAGCACACAGTGGACAGACTTTTAGTGATTCTGAAGTATTTGATGCTTGTATTTCTTCAATGAAAAGCTTACTTACTGAGAAAACATTCATTCTTTTCTTGGATGTGTAAGAAAAAAATGTAGATCTGATAGTTTTGCCAGTATTCTGATGGAATATTACACTTTACAAAAGAGTGAATTATCCATTAGCGTTGTTCTACCAGGATTCTCAAAAATGAAAAGAGCTATATCATGAACTCTGTGTTGTACCATATCAAACTTAGATTAATTCCAGCAGCGAGGCCTACCTTTATGTAGTTTGAGGAGAGTATGGCTGTAGATTCCGCAGTCAGGACTACACAAGTCCTTCTCTAACCTCTAGAAATATGGGCTCTCCTGAGAGGGGAGAAGGTGCCTGTTGCTTCACTGAAAGCTTTCCTAAAACACCTACATTTTTATAACAACAGAGTGAACTGAATGGGCTCAATATAAAGAAGACCACAGCATACAACCATAGCTAAAGGAGAAAGTCACAGTAAATTTGATGTGATTTCAAAGCAGTTTAGTTAGCAGCACTCTAACCTGCACAAAACATTTATTTCAGTGAGTGTGACAGCAATATTTACCAAAAAAATGAGTATCTCATGCAGGTCTGTAGATTAGGCTGATTACAATGAATTAACCAACTTGAAGTTTGATTTTAAGTACAATTTTCTCATGAAGACAAGCCCACTTTCTTGGAACATTGCCGACATTTATCACACTTGGACATTTTGTTCAGAGCAGACATAACATTTTTGATAATATACAGTATGTAGAATAAAGCTGCAGTAGTTTGTCATGGGTGGGCTGATCCTCGCCCACTTGAGTTAGACAGGTTTTGGAGGACTTGTGAGAACAGCAGAGCTTCTCTCGTGATTAATAGGCACGCAGTGTTGTTCCATCTCCCAGGAAACGGTGCTGTTGGATCGGGGCATGCTGTGATGAAACGGCACTTGTGTCAGCCCTGTCCTTTGTTCCACTGTCTCCTATCAGATGTTTAGGAACCACCACCATTTCTGCTGTTCCCTTATGAATATCTTCCTCACTACACCGCTCAGACCTTCAGAATAAGCAGCAACCCTGATGCCTTTTTATCCAGAAGAATAACTGTTTGAAATTTGTGATTCATCAGCGATAATAGTCTCCAGTTTCTCCTCTAATAATCATCTTACCTAGTGTCTCTGGTCAGCAGTTAGGGATCTAGCTCAGAGAACAGTAGGGAACAATACTAGCATTTGGTGGCCTGTTACACACATCAACCGCAGCAAGCCTGTTTTACAGACTGCAGGAAAGAGAAGGACCAGTCTCTTTCCCAGCATAAGTTCAGTTAGGTTACCTGGTCACAGGAATGAAAATTTTTGTGATGTCCTTCTCTCCTGGAAGTCAAGGCAGGCATAGAACTGGGTAAACACAAGCAGTAAGAAGTGAATAAACCCTTCCAGGCATTAAAAACATCAAATAGTCTTTATTGGTGTTTACCTTTGATCACCAGACATGTACAAGGCAGTAATTGAACATGAAGATGTTTTAAAACATACAGTAGGAAACTTGGTATTAGAATTCAAGGACAAATTGAACACTAAATTTAAACTGCACAGCTCTTGCTTGCAGGGTCTCTTTGTTCATGGCTAAGGGGGCCAAAATAAAGTGACCCAAAGACAGAGCATAACTGTGCTTCATCTGCCACCCCATCCTCCTCCTGTATTCTTTATATTGCCAGTAATACACCTGGGTTTTTTCTCAGAAGCCCATAAAAATACATCCTTAATGTAGAAAAATCCTTTTCATGCTTTTTTTTTTTTTAAATGCAAGCATCTTGTTTTATTTTAGCTTCCTGCACAAGCTAAGAAAAAATATTTCAAAATTTGAGTCCTCGTTTTTCAATACAGTAACTGGCATCAGTGTTTACAACACAGTAATTACTGGTAAGAGACAGAAATGGGATTTCTTAATTTAATCACTGGATTAGATCGTTAATCACCTCTATATCTGATAAATGATACAATACAAAAATAACAATATTTTCCCTCAGGTTCTATTATTTCATCTAACTGCAAAAGAGAAAAAAAAATTTCCAAACACTATGATAAAAATCTATGTGCGCTTTTCTTTTTTCTGTCTTTATGTTTGTGAAATGGAGATCAAAATAATTACACAAAGGCATATATTAAACACTCAAACCCAAAACCCCTGGAAAACCAAATCATGGTAAAGAATATAAAAATTAGTTTAAGATAAAATACATTTTTAAAAAACATACCTTGACATTTACCCTCCTATAATTCAAGTTTAAATTGTGCTATATTAAAACTCAGCTTATTGATCAAATTTAATTCTCTGTAAGGAAACACTTCTGGTCTTTTCTCTGCATCAGCATTTTTAAAGAACTGCAACTTGGCTGCAAGATTTGTGGAACCTGCTTTCTTCTCCTTTTGGAGGTCATCTTTCATAACAATATCACAGATCTAAAAGAGGGCAGACATTTCTCTATCCTTTCCATATTTTTTTCCTCACAGGAATGAAATGCAGTGTTCCCTTCTCTTCTCAGTATTTCAGGAAAATAATCCCAATGACTATGACTACGGCAACCAGATAATGGCCAGTTTAACAGAGCACCTCATTAGACTTCAGAGTGACTTCTTCATTACCTCTCATCACTCTTGAGGGATTCTTCTACCTCCTGTGAAATTGCAACAAACATCCCCCATTGTAGCTAATACTCAGGCGTGGTAAGAGGGCACTCAACACTGTACAGAAACCAGCACAGTTCAGTTCTGGAGACAGGTCAATGCTCATGCCTGGAAAGCCCTTCCCAGGGATGCTTTCTGCAGGATCATTCAATAGCCTCTCAAATTTTGCATTCCTGATGTGGCTGTATCTCTGCCACACATATAATTAACTCACCTTCTCATGACCATTACTCCCTCCTCACCTTCCCTGGACTATGAGCATTTAGATTTAACAGAGAGTTTCCCTTCCTATCATTCACGAGTCTACAAGCAGAATACAAGGAATACAACACTACAAGGAGAACATAGTCGTTTTCTCTTTTAATACAGCAAGAATGAACCTTACAGGTATACAAAGCAGACTTGGTCTCCTTACAGATGTCTTATTTTCCCTCCTCATTCAAAACATAAGCTTTAGTGCTTTCCATTAAACAGTGAAGAAGTAAATCTTTGCCGACTGGTAAAAAGGAAGATTATTATTTGACTGTTTCAAGACTCATCAGTCCTCACTCTCTGGTTCCCATGGAAACTATCCCCAGTGAAGTTTGAGAGGGGCTTTGTGTGCAGCAGAAATGACAATAATTATGGAGAGAATTAGGTTTCTGCAAAGGAAAATCTTAAGTAATTTTGTCCAGACCTTACACAGCAAATCATCCACTAGTTTCACTTTTGCCAAATAATAAAGTGTTAATTAGTATTTTGCCATGTTTATTTTTAGTTCATGAGATTTTTTAGGGAAAAAAGGCACTGGAATAAAGAAGTGTATTTTATGTGAACAGAGACCAATGTGATCAGCATAAAATAAAAAGTACACTGTTAGGCTGAAATTAGTCCAACAATGTTTTCTGATAGAAGTTGTATCTAAATTTATAGACAAAATTCTTTTGTGAGAGGTATATCTACCATCTCCCTTGAAACAGTGAGACTGTTTCACTGTACCTCTACTATAAATTAATTTGATGGAGGAAAAAGTAAACTGGCCCTGCATCTTTAGCACAAAAAATACAGAGGTAAGAAGTTGCAGTAAAAAAATGAGAGGAAAGAAAGGGTTGACTTAAATACAAAATTTTGTAAGATGTATGAGCGCTCCATTAAATTCTGGTCCTTGATGAATGAAAAGCAGTAGATTCAATAATGACAGTATTTCCTAAAAAACCCTATGTTTATAATTGAATCTAATTATGTTCTGTAGAAAGAAGTTATACAGATTTAAAACAAGATGGATGTTAGAAAGAAATAGTTGTAATGATGAGCAATATTACAGAGACATGACTATCAGGTAAAGTATTACAGAAATTATGATTAGTAACTATTTTATATCTTTTTTTTTTTTTTTTTTTTTA
>VZTH01011755.1:0-22894 GCA_013397815.1 Aleadryas rufinucha | reverse complement strand
TTTTTTTTTTTTAAGATTTGGAAATAGAATAGGCAAAGAGACAGGAAAAGGAGTAAGGACACTAACATGGGGCCCTACTCAGTTAAGACTCCATACAACAGAGAATTTAAACACTAATATAATATAGTATATTTATTGTATAGCAATTGTATATAATATAGTATATAATTGTATATAATATAGTATATAATTGTATAGCAATTCCAAAACCGTAAACCAGGCATCTACAACTGCCTACTCCAAGGGGCACCTCCCACTTAAACCTGGAAGTTTTCTAAAAATTTTGCTTCTTTACAAGCCAAAAATGAACCATCTTGGCAGCTGTATCACTTGCCTATTCTTACTGAAGACCCAAAAACCCCAGGTGACACTGGCCCCTAAGGAGCCAACACCTGCACTCAAAACACACCCAACCTACAGCTGGAGCTCACAGTATTTCACAAAATGAACAGGTAAACATTTTCATTTAAAATGCAGCCAAAGAGGACAAAATTGTTGCAAGTGTTTATTTCCCTACAGTATCCTGCTGGTTAGAGCACTCACTGGAAAAAAACATGAGACACCTGGGTTAAAGGCCTCTTCAGCACAAGAAGGTTCCTCTCGCCTCCTCTCTTTCTCCTGCCTCAAAAATATGTTTAAATGGAGGGTAGGCACAGCAGAGAGGGAGGGGAGCAGAAGACATGAAAGAATACATATTTACCACTGAGTAGTTAGGGCCGTCACAAGAATAACAAAAATACAGATTGGACCCCTTGGACTTGTTTTGGAGTTGTGTTTAAAATGCACAAACAAGTCTGGAAGATGTGACTCTGCTCCCCTCCCTGCCAGGAGAGCCAAGTCACGAGTCATCCTCCTCCAGGCCCCAGGACTCCCAGCTTACTCACACAGCCTTGCAGCACAGCTCCCTCCCTAGCTCCAGCCTCCCAGGCAGCCTGCTATCTTGGGCATTCCCCCAGGACCTGGGAGATGCAACTTCAATATGCCCAAGTGAGCAGTAAGCCTTGTCAGTCAATGCTTATGCTACTGATTCACGTATAAGGGATGTGAGGAAGATGGAAACCACCATGGGTTTGGTGGGGGGTTGTGTGTTGGGTTGTTTTGGTTTTTTTTTTAATAAAAGACTTAGAAGGATAAGAACATGTACCAAAGCTCAGAGCTTGCATGCACGGCCAGGAGAGGCAGTGTGCCAAAGGAAGGAGGTGCCTCTGGCCCACAGAGAGCTAAATGCCAAAGCTGCAGAAGGAGGCAGAGGTCCCGAAACATCTCTATTCTTACTAATTGGCTCAGAGCAGCTTCCTGCTGAGAATGCCAATGCTTTCTGATCACTCTTCCCCATATGCAACATCCATCACCCCAACTGTTTAACAGAGGTAATTAGGGTGCCAAACACCTGGAAGTTATGCATAGGAGCCTGCTATTTCTTCCCTCTGAAGGCTAGATAAAATTCTAGCCTCTATGAACCACTGTTTTCTCTTTGTTAAAAATAGATGAAAAATAAGCTTTGTATTCTACTGGGTTGGCAAGGATAAATGTACTGCACATTGAGATGCTCAGGCATTCAGTAATGAGAGCTGTAGCACAGGATAAACCTTGCAGAGATAAGATCCCTGCCTGAAATCTTACCTATGCAAGCAATAAACACAACTGAGAAGAGTAATATGGATGTGATATAAAACTATTAGAATATTGAGTTGGTTAAAATAGAATGACCAACCAACATTGTGGGAGGAACATACCCCTACAAGCACAAGCTTTCTGCACAAAAGCAGCAAAACTGCCTTCAAAATTCTCTCTCAGTTCTGCTTTGTACATGAAGGAAAGACAGTCATAGCCTAGGCCAATACTTAACCCTTCCCATCAGCAAAGTATATGTAAGGAAGGGGAAATCATAAGGAACTGGCACAACCAAAACAAGATAGAATTTTTTATCCTTGGACTGGGGAGGGATGAACAACTGTAGAAGTGAAAAGCTTTGCATAAAATGGAGTGGGGCTCAGATTTTGACCCTGTTGCTAGGGCTGCCTGAAGAAAGACATTTCTGCTTCATGAAAGCTGAAATTTCAAAATCTGGCTTTAAGCCAAACCAAGACAGATTTTTCCAAGCTGATGGTTCCCAAACATGACTTTTGGAAAATAAACAAGATGCTTGATTTTTCCATCCAGCAACGATCCTGTAATGCAAAAACAGCATTTGTCATAAAACCACAGAATTTAGACTTTAGCATCAGAATTTTTTTACTTTGTCGATGCAACTTCAGTTGTAACTACATGATTTAATAAAAATTTCTAAAATAACTCAATTTTTTAATGAATTTCTCTGTGAAGTTTCTGTCATTAACTATTCACAAGTAAGATTCATGAACACAAAACCACAAAAAAGGCAGAAACTGGACACAAAAACCAAGTCAGAAAATAAGTACTAACCAAGAGAAAAGATTAATCTCTTAAGGCATGGGAATGAATGCAGTATGAAGGCTATGTACCTTATCTTGTCTCAAGAGCATACCTATCCAGAGTTATGCAGTTTCACAACGGTAGTGATTGCCATTAAAAGTACTCTGGTATGGACAAGACTAGTGGACTGTGTGAATAAAGCTGTAATAATTCAGTAAGACAAGAGCAAGTATACTAAAATTGATCCTTTCTCATTTCTTGCCAAACTATCTCTGCTTTATCTTTGGAGCTTCAGCACAGATTGATAGCAGAGCCTCACTCCTGTATATAATTGAAGGCACAGTCTGAAATATACAGACAGTAGATCTAAGGTTTCCTAACCTTCCCTTCCTTGAGGCACAGAAATTCATTTGAGAAGTTGCTCATTTTTCAACTGAATCACATACATTCTGTCTCATATGTAGAAATATATGAAAAATAGAATAGGTGGATAAAAATATGCTCAGTCTGGGGCAACCCAGAATTTTCAAACATTCACCACTGTGAACTGTTAGGAGCTGCAGAGCTGTTTTGCAGAGGCCCCAGATTGGAAGCCTGAGGTTGCCATCTTTTGGAATTGCATGTGAATTGTGTAGCTCCCACACAGTGCCATTTCATGAGGTCAGGAAACAGCAGTAGCTTAGTGAACAAACTTGGATCGGACAAATTGTCTATACTGCTAAAAAGTCTTTACCTCAAACTGTTTTAATCACTAGTAGCATCCAGCTTCAGAAGAAATTTCCGTGCTTGTCACCAGTTCTCACATCACCTAGGTAAGTTTAATAATGGTTCTAACACAGGTCAGTGTGAAGGATCCCAAATCAACCCCCATCTTCTGTGGAAATGACACAGAACCTACGTTTCAAGGGAACATATGGAAATATGTTAGAAGAGAATAGAACAGAATAGAATATTTCTATTTTAACCTCCACCTGTGGGAGCCATTGAATACTGCGGTCCTGTTTCCCGAGCTGGCCCGATTCCCCGCCCCTTTCCCCTGTGTGCCGGGGCCCCGCCTATGTCCCACCCCCCTGCCCAGAATGCTCTGCCCCACTCTCCAGTCCCGGATAAAGGCTTGGAATTTTCTCCTGTACGACGCTTTTTCGTCATAGATTTTCATCATGGACTAAAGGTCTGCTGCTGGAATCTACACGGGAGCCCTTCCCGTTTATACCGCCGGTGTGTCGGGACAGCCTGCCGGTACCTAAAACACCGGCATGGAACCCAACATCCACCCAGTTCCCCTGCCTTGTCCCCGTGCTCCTTTAAAGTGTCTTCCTCCTCATCCTGGATGAGAGCTGGCCCAGGACTGACACAGGAGCTTTCCCATCTCCCTTCTGCTATGGAGTTATTTACTCCTTCGCTTCCATGTCCCACTCTTCACTCCAGCATCCCCATATCGTGCAACTTACGTTGTTCTCTTAGAAGATGACATCTTTGCTGTCCTTCATCCAGTGTGCAGCAAATGGGACAAGAGGCAGCCTGTATTCCTCTCTTGGCCAACATGCCTCCTTTCCAGCTCAGGATCCAGAAAACGTCAGCAAATTAAGCTGTTTTCTGGAATCATGAGATTCAGTTCTTATCCTCAACTTCAACAGGAGTTGCTCCTGAGCCTAATGAGATTTTCATTTAAAGATACTATACAAAAGTCATATGCATCACTCTAGTGATGGAAATAGTATCTGTATAAAGCAACTTTTCTTACCAACACCTCGTGGTGGATATGCCTGGTACAGCTGGTGACTGAGAAAACTGGATTATGAATGACATGGGGACCTACCATCCAAAGTTCACTATACTCTAATTCGATTCTCTGGCTTCTGTCAAGCCAAACTTTGTAGGGTGTAGGCAAAGATGGCCAGCATCCTTCTGGGCTATATTAAGAAAAATGTTGCCAGCAGGTTGACAGGTTCCCTCTCTCCACTCAGCAGTGGTAAAACACTCCTGGAGTACTGAGTCAAGGTCTGGCCCCCACAGTGTGACATAAACATTAAACTGGAACAATTCCAGTGAAGTACTATGAAGGTGACCAAGTGACTCAAACACCTGTCATATGATAAGAGACTGGGACAACTGGGGTTGTTCTTGGAGAACAGATTGGAGAACAGAAAGCTCAGGGGGACCTTGTCAGTGTGTACAAATACTGGATGGGAGTGTGTAAAGAAGATGGAGCCAGGCTCTTTTCAGTAGTTCCCAGAAACAGGATAAAAGCAATGGACACAAATTGAAATATAAGAAATTCCACCAACACATAAGAAAACACTTTATGACAGTGAGGGTGGCCAAACAATGGAACCCTGCTCTAAACTAGGGTCTAAATTTCCCATCAGTTCACAATGACCATATATTTACTTCCCATAAATATGTCTCCACGACCCTTTTCCCTCAAAGGCACTCCTCTGAAACATCCCTACAGTTACAATCCTATCAACCTCCACATCACAGAGTAAAGCTCTTTTTACAAAATCTGCAACTCTCAATTATTGAGTTGTTGATGGGTTGTGATTACTACTGAGTCCAGCACTCTCACCACACCTTTTACTCCTTCTGTTTTCCTGTGTTCTTCTGTCATGTTGTTTTATACTTAGAGTGCAAACTCTGAGAGTTAGGACTGGCTTTTTATTCTGCGATTATACAGCCTCAAGCACCTTATGCACATCTAGAGTTCCTAGATACTATCATAAAAGCAAGCAGTAGAAAAATTGATCTGTTGATATAAGCTTAAGAGAGTACATTATCTATCACTTTCATTTTCAGATACTCGTTCGAGAAGGTTTTTATTGTGGAAGACATTCGTTTCACTTCAGTTTAGCCATTTAACTGTCAGAGACCTCATGGAAAGACAGATAAGCACCATCAGAAAGGCATTCATCTCACCTCAGGAGACTTGTCTCAGCCTAGTATGATCCTGCCTCTCTCTTCATTTATTAGAATGTGAGCACAGAGACATAAAATTCAGCCAGCTGAGTTTATGCGAAAAGGCATCCTTTTGACTAGACATAAATCTACACACTCATCAGTAAAAATATAGCTTTGAAAATTTTTACTTAGATGGCCTGAACAAAATCTCATCTTTTGTTTTTCCCCCCAAAATGTCAGAGTAATACAAGATCTCTTATATCACATCATTCATATGATTTAATTACAGTATTATGCCTTACTAGTTGCTATCTTTCTTTTCAGAAGCTGAGAGGAGATTCCAGTGTGCATCTCCTTCTTTGTGCACTGACACTGCTTTTTGAGAAAACAACTGTTTTTCTCATTACATTCTGTAAAGCTGCTATGAAACACAAAAAAACATTTAACTGAGTTGTTCCAGTTTCAGTTAAATTTGCTTAAGATCTGGCTTAGGCATTTCTAAAGTATCCTTAAATGCTTTGCAACTTAGACAAAATTGAAGTAGCACCAATGACCTAAAATTGTGATGAGAACTCTGAAAGTACTGCTAGACTAACTGCAACAGTTCTGGTAATTAAGAGCTCCTGTAAATGGCACTCAGTATTCTGACACTTCTGTTTGGGTGAGGAAGAGACTTGTTAGAAGTAACATGGATGACTGTTGTGATACAGAAAATGCTGAACTCCAGCAGTCTGTGATTAACAACTTATACAGCCAAGCAATTAACTCCTGCCTTTGAAATATAACTTAAGTTACAAAATGCCAGTGAGAAAAATGAGTTTTATTCTCCAACAAGCTGACCCAGGCTATAGAGTCTTCTACACAATCTGAAGCTAATTTTGAGTAAAAGAGATTGAGAGAGAGAACTTTTTTTTTCTTTGTTGTGAAATTCAGTCATGCAGAGAGAGAACAAGTATTTACTATTCTTTCAGAAAAAAGAAGTATCTGTGATGATTGCCAAGAAAAACTCGCTCATTTAATGATGTGCAAAATCTTGGTCATGGGCTGGAAATATTTTAAGTTGCATTTGAATTTCAGAAGGAACAGTGCAAAAACTGCTTTGCACATATATAATGGTTATCTCCAGGGCTACTCAAAGGAGACAGAATTAATTTTGGACCTTGCTGTGCTTTGTAAGTTTATAATAATGCAACTACAGGACTGACAAGCATTAGATCTCATCATTTTTGGAAGGGCGCAGAAGGGGGAAAAAGGCAGGCAGGATTTAGATTTGGTTTCAGCAGCTTTAACTCATATCTAAGCATGATTTTACTCACTAAATAGTCTTAGCAATCTTTACATTTAAGTAGTTACAAGAGAGTCTAATTTCTCATAAAAAATGTAGAAGGGAGAAAAAACCACATCAAACAGGCTTTTGAAGCTAGATATCAATTCAAGATTTAATGGCATCTTAAAATCAAAGGACAACTTTTCTGGCAGCACACTTCTCAAGATTATTCTACAGAATCTAATATTGAATATAATTTATGTTGTTTTCCTTGATATGAACTCATAAAGCCAAAGCTTTGCGAAAATGTTTAAGATGGAGTTCAAGTTACAGACATTAAAAAGGAGGTTTTGATATAAAATCTTTGATCTCTGGCAAAAATTGTAGAATCATAGAATTGTTTAGGCTTTAAAAGACTTTTAACTTCATCAAGTCTAACCCTTAACCCAGCACTGCCACTTCCAGCACTAAACTATGTCCTCAAGCGTCACATCTACACATCTTTTAAATACCCCCAGGAGGGTGACTCAGCCACTTTCCCTGGCAGCCTGTTCCAATGCTTGGCAACTCTTTCAGTGAAGAAATTTTTCCCAATATCCAATCTAAACCTCCCCTAGTACAACCTGAGGCCATCTCCTCTTGTCCTATCTCTTGTTACTTGGGATAAGAGGTCAGGCCTCATCTGGCTACAAGCTCCTTCCAGGTAGTTGTAGAGAGCAGTAAGTTTTCCCCTTGGCCTTCTCCAGGCCTAACACCCCCAGCTCCCTCAGCTGCTCCTCACAGGACTTGTGCTCTGTATAACACTAAAAATTCTCATGAATAATGGCTAGTTGAACTCAAAGTAGGCAGTTGAAGTAAAACTAAACATAACTTCCTTGTTTTTATTTCTTTAGTAATTACAGGAGTCTGTGAATCAGTGAGATCTTATAGAGAGAGAATCTGCTGTGTTCCATGAGTGTTCCTGTCCCAATATTTAAAGCTTTAAGACAAGGCTCAGCTATATTGTGGCAGTCGCACTACCAGCACGTGAGGTCAGTCAAGTAAGAATTTGATCATGTGAGCTCTTATTGCAAGCCAGGGCGTGTCTTGTCACCCTTAAGCATATCTGCTATACTTCCTGCACACACAAAAAGGTTTGGTCTATACAAGCCAACTTTTGTCAAAGATTGTACTTATTTCAAAAGCATAAACAGGAAAGGCACAGAAATGCCAATTAAAAGCCATAATTTGCTGTCACACCTATTTAAATATCAGAATCTTCAGTCTGGAAATTTCAATGGGAATAATTAGCTCTGTTCAACCATACTTAATAACTGACCATGTTTATAATCTCACAGCAGTTGCCCCATTCAAAAGCACTTTTCTGTGTTTTTACAGCTCCAACATCGTACTGTTTGTCAGAACAACACATCTATTATTTTGTAGTCATTCTTCTCTCCCACCTCTCTGAGTATTTTGCCAAGCCCTATTGATTCCCCTTTTATAATGCATCCTTGAAAAACAAGCAAGTCCTTTCTCTCACTTCCTGTGGGTGAAACCTTTGCAGTGAGTTCTGACTGCTTTTCTTCTGAAGTTCCTGAACTACTGCTACCTCCTCTGTTGCCTTTTCTAATTCCTACTTGGTACTCCCACAATTGCTACAAACCCTTTCACAAAAGCATCCCCTCTTACAAACCATGAATCACCTTTCTAGCTTACTCCATCCTAGCAAGCAAATATTTCCAGTTTTGCTTATCCTATTCTTTCTGATTTTTCATATTTTTCTTTCAATCTAATATTCAATTGTATTGGCACTTCCAAACTGACTCCATTCTATCATTGATAATGCAAAGTCACATCCTACCCCCTGCAACCAACTTCCACTGTCTCCTTCCAGGACATATCACTACCATACAAATCATTATTCTACATACATCCTTTGGGGACTCTTTTTTCCCCAAGAAAAGTTGGGTTTGAGTATTCCTGAATCAAACAAGAACTTTTGCACACAGCTTCCTACACTGCCCGTGCGACAAGCTCACATTAGAACTTCACGGGGAATTAAATACTGTAATTTCTAGCTTAATGCAGCTGCTCTGCTACATTAAGATCCTCCTACACAGAAAGTTCTCTCATGCAGAGATTTTGTCTTTGTTCTGACACTTTGCTGAGAACACATGTGTTTAGTTCCTATAATATAGGACATTTATTCTTTGTAAAAGCAAAATAACTCCCTGCCTTTCCCTTCCTGCCAAAAATACAAACTACCCTCCCTCTCCCTCCCTCAAATAAATGCCAATCAACAAACCTCTAATTAAACTAAAGGATTTGTATCCTTAGCTTGTCTGGTGGCAACAATTTTACAACTCAAGGGATGGCACACACTGAAAATTGAATGTTACTTTTACAGGGAAAATACTCAAATTTGTTCTCCAGATAGGCAATTTGGAGTGGTTTAACCTTTAGGAAATTGTGTATTCACAAAAAAATACAAATTTGCCTTGTATTTTAACTAGGCTTGCAGTTTCAAATTCAGCTACTTGTGCTTTACTGAAAAAAAAACCCCAACAAAACAAACAAACCAGCAAAAATCTTCTGTATATGACACTGCCCTAAAATGTCCATGTTTGGGAAGGCTGGCAAGTATGCAACAACTTTAGAAAACAAGGATGACAGGAGTGTTCCCCTGTCCTATGGCAAAAATATATCTTCTGTGTACAAAGTTACTTTTTTGTACCTTGACTAGAGCGCAAATACTTCAGTTCTACTCTCTGTCTGAATGCTGACATTTGTAGTGCAACTTCCTACAAGTCAAATGACTGAATACCTTTCTGCTCTACCTACATATACTCTGTGGGATCGCTTCTCCGTAGTTTTTAACACATATAGTTGCTACAATCGGTAGCAAAATCCTGGGCTTTGCAGAACTGACTGATCTGCTTCAGAGTATCTACCCCCTTTACACTTTTAGGATTCCATTTACTACCTTCTAAAACACAACTGAAGGAAACCATTTTGCAATCCCTGCTTTCCTTGAGTTCCAGAATATTCCACTGGTTGTGTATGGCTCATTATTTCATTGGCAAAGTTATCACAAATTTGCTGGTTAAAACTTCGTCTTAGGTTACAATGTAAGATGTAACCAAAAGTATGTGTTCTATTACCCTCATCTGAAACCAGGTAGGGCAGTGTTCCTTGTCTCTTCCATGACACATCCCTGATTACTCCCTCTGGGGATATCTTCTGTCAATGAGCCTCCAGCCTCACTGCATGACTCATAGAATTACATCATCACATTGTGAGGTGCTCCACCCAAGGGGAGGAACCAAGCATTCCTACCTGGCTGTTATCTGAGGTTTGGAACACCACAGCCAGCCCTTACCTACTGGATTCCCAGAGGACAAGAGCTACATAACCACCACTGGATCTTCAGAGAAAGACCACACCCTTCTACAGGATCACCACGTCAACAGAACCACATCTATCGCTTCAGGAGGACTGCAGCCACCACTTAATCGGACTGCTACCACCACCCTGACCAACAGGGTGTCAGGTTGTATCCTGACTGTCAGGGGTAAACCAGTGTTTCTGTATTATTGCCTTGTTACACATACTGTTATTCCTATTTCTCCTATCTTTGCCTGAAAGCCCCTTAATTTCAAAATTATAATAATTTGGAGGGAAGGGGGTTACATTTCCCATTCCAAGGGAGGCTCCTGCCTTCCTTAGCAGACAACTGTCTTTCAAACCAAGACAAACCTTTTTGCCTAAAGATAAACGGAACTGTCACCTTCAGTAAGGTAAATAAACACTTTTGTCTTGGCATATACAAGGTGCCTGAGATCTTTCTTCAATTAGTTCCCCCCTTTAGGCCTAAATAACTGGAGTGACAACATGTATTCACAAGAAGATACAGAAAGGGAATATATCATAGAAAGGATGAAAATTACAAACAAGTCAGGCTAATCTCCAAAACCTGCGCACTAATCCCTCCCGCCATCATTCTGGGCATACAACTCACTCCTCCCAGCAGCCAAACTACATCACGTGGAAAGAGAGAACATGAGAGACTGCACACAGACAAGCAGAGAGGTCTAAATATTGCTCTGCAATTTTCACAATCTGTACACAAAAGAGCAAGGAACATTTCCATTTCTGCAGGAACATTTTGGACAGAGTAGGGTACATTTAATAAATGTAAGGAAATACAGTGCATACACTATTTTGCAGAGTTAGAGAAGGAAGAGATTGACAAGGGACCCATTATTAAAAATTGGAAAATTATTTTGAACCTGTGAAATTGTCTGTAGTAAAATTATATGCATAAATTAAGGTTGCATTTTAAACATTTGAAGAAAAGTATCTGAGAGATTTAAAGGTCTAAGTTCTAATCAGATGGAATAGGAAGATACACACATGCTAAACAAAGCTTTAAAATAAATCTTCAAAATAATTCCAAGTTGCTGGGGAAAATTGAGGTCTTACTCTGGTTAAAACATGAAAACTTTCAGAATGTCAGCAGATACAATCTATAATACTAAATCAAGGGGTTTTATATCTATGGTCTGTATTTGGCATAGAATTTGCTTTTCAGGAGGAAATGGCATAGATGAAGATTTTCATAGAGCAGAACGACACTTCAGAGCAACAAAACTCAATTACATTTAAAATGCAGATTTGCCAACAATGCAAAAACTATGGAAATGACATATCACAGCTACAATTTGACTAAAAAATCTGGAATAATGATGCACTTAAATTCCATCGCTTGCCAATTACTTCAAATCAAAAGATAGCTAGGATCTATTGAAAAATAATATGTGAATGCTTAAAAAATTCTTACAAAAACCTGAGGAATCATTATAGGGCTTATTTTTTGCAAGACTTGTGAAACCAGAACTGTCAGGTATTAATGATGTTTCGTGGTCAGATTTATTAACCTCATGTTTTTGTAAGAATTTACAATACTCAGCTTTTGCATTTAAAAAATCCAGAAAAACAGTGTATAATAATATAGGTTCACATAATCCAAACACTTTGCATGAAGGCAAAAACAGTGGGCTGCCAGAAAGCTGTAGTTTATTTCCACATGATAAACAGAGGAGCAAACCTAGAACAGTCAGAAAGCACCTTCCTTCTCCTACTGCAGAAGAAGCTGAAAAGAAGAATTTTGAATCCTACTGATCTGAAGCAGAACATGCCAGCAGCATGTATGGAAAGGACTAGATCCAGAAATCTGACAGTTAAGGAAAGCTTTGCCAAATTTTCAGTCCTTGCACAAATCCTTTCTAAAGGTGAGGCTCACAGGACTTCTCACTTCCGCATTACCCCTTCCTTCTCCACCTCCCTATGATTATAGGCCTACATTTAACAGCATTCCCAGTTCACAGTGGTAATGCCCACCTTCATTCACAAGATAAAAGCACTATTTACAGTCTACTGCAATAAGTATACTCTTCATCCAGCTTGGATACTTAAGCATTCACATGATTTACTATCATCAGATAGAGAACCTTACCCAGAGAAAACTAAAAACCTGTCCAAGACTGGTAAGTGAAAATCTTGAAACATGAATGCTCAGAAAAAGACTAATGCTTTAACTCTTTCGGCACCCAAATTTAAAATGATCTAATTATCCAGGGTGCCAAATTCTCAATTCCTTCTGAAGTCAATGAGAGTAGCAAAGAAAAAGACCCTGTCTAGGCTGTTCCTTCCCAAATTTCTAGTTTCTCTGATCACCTGCCTTCAACTGGCTGGTCCTCCACCTCTCCAGATGAAACGCTGCAATTCAGTAACTCTGTTACATTTTCCCCCTCAGGATCTGTAATATTTCATAAACTGAGACATTTGGCAACTGCTAATTAGTTACTTTGCAAGCTAAACAACACAGTGATACAGGATTAGTTTCTCCGAAACAAAGTATGTCTTACTTGCCAAAAGACAAAAGCACTCCATGTGTGAAGACATGGCAGTTAAACAACAGCCACCGGAGCACAACCTTGTTTACATGTGGCATTTTTTCTGAAAACCAAAAACATCTGTCTCCTTTGGTACTTACTCTCTGGGGAAAAAGTGTTAATGTTTGCTGCTCTCAGTCAATATACATCTCACAAAACCACATCTATACAAGACACAAAACTGGGCTAAAATCCTCTATATGAACTCCACACTACTCAAAACTAGTTCTGATGTGTTTAGATAAGGCACGCCTTCGGATCCCAGTTTTGGACAGTTTTTAAACAGAACCACATTCAACAATCCTGAAACTACAGCTGCATTCCACCCTTCCAGCCTCCATGTTCTCCTGGTTGTAAATCTGATCATTGTACTCTGTGGCATGCTCTCTATTTTTTTAGTCTTTCTTAACTGCTACCCTCAAAGAGCTGCTTTCAGCCTGGATTTCTCCATATTAGGTAATACCTCACACAAACACATTGGAGAGCATATGATACATATTTAAAAGAAAACATAGAAGTATTTCACTGTTCCTCCAAGCAAAGCTTGTCTTGGAACAGAGAGAAAACTTGTTCTTTGTTCTATGTGAACTTTGGCCCTTCCTCCTAACATCACTTTAAAATTTCATGCCTTCAGGCTGAAAACATTCCGTTTTTCAGCAAACTGTTTTCTTAAATCTGCACATAACACACCTGTCACAAACTTTTGCTCTGGTCCTTTGAGGTGTTTCTGCAACTCCCACACTCTTGGCAAGAACTTACTCTAAGTAAAAATCCAACATCCCCCTTTATTCATCATCTAGGATGTATGATTAACTTGTTTTTATCAAAGATATTGCCTTAAGCTCTGGGTGTTGACTACTCCCATAGGAGGAACTACACCTTGTTCAGTGTTGGCCCATGTTTCCACTTCTTTGGGCTGAGAATTCCTAATGAAGCTGGATCTATGTGTTATGTAACCTGGCCAACGTGATACTGACATCCAAGGTTTGGTATTTGCAAGAGTTCCTGCTAGGTGTGTTCCATTCCCCAAATTATTCATAGATTCAATTTTGACATGGGAACTATTTCACCACAGCACCACTGACTTATTGCATCAACCACAATAAAGGATTTAAGTTCACAGACATATGCAGTCTTACCTATGAAGATGCACAAGAAATTCCGGAAGAGAACATGCCACTTTCAGTCTAGTTACATTTAACAGATAATAAGTTGCTTTCACTACAAATACTGGTTCTAGGATAATGCCAGCCCTTTCCAGTAAATTTTGTAATAAATTATTTGGTCAAGGGAGAAGAGATGGACATTTTTGCCAGAGATTAGGATTTACTCACTCTGCATTTGCCAATGTGCTCATCTAGCCCATTGTTTTCTCTAATAATCCTTTTTGAGCTATTTCTGTGTATCCAGGGAGTGTATCATCATGCAGCTGCACTCCAGGGCCTATGCTTTGTTAAAAAGAAAACAAAAAATGTTCATCCAAGCTATAAATATTCCCCTGTTTCCACACAGAGAACCTCTGAAATACAGAGGACCTTAGTTACATTATCCACAAAAGGTGCATAGCTTTGGTAAGCCACATGTTAGCAGAATTTAGAAGTTCTCATTTTTCAACCATCAACTCAGATTATTGTATTTCACAAACACTTTTGGATAGACACTCACTCTTACCTTCCCAGGTGGGGGAGGTTTGTCTTGCTGAGGATTACAAAAAAGGCTGAAACAAGGAATTTTTGTAAGAATTGTTGAACAATGGAGACACAATAATTAGTTCAGAATTTTAAACTAATTTAATCATCAAACTAACTTCTCTATGAAGAATTTAAAAGCAATTAAGCCAACTTAAAACCTAGGTGTTTAGAAATGGCAGAGCTCACAGAAACGATGAGGAAAATATTAATTTAGTCCTACTTATACTGGACTAAGAAGCCTGCTAATCTAAGTACTACAGACAGACATTTTAAGAGATTCAGATGATGCTTCTGGTACTACTTTTCTCCTCATGATAAATCATTACATGTACAGTATTTATTCTCTGTGTTATTTTACAAGATGCAGCTTTTCCCAATACAGAGCAAGGAAAGAAAAATCAAACTTACTACAGTCTAGCTATTTTTGTATTTTTCTAGAATAGCAGTTTGAAACCCAGATAACAATATTAATTCTTTAAACCAACATGTTCCCTAAAAGCTTTCACCACAGGAAAAATTGTGATAGAAACCAGTCAATACTTTTTTTTTTAACTTTAGTATGAGCCATCAGTGAGCACCCAGCAGCAAGCATGTTTGAAATGGAATCTTTTCAATAAAACAAAAGCACGCCTCAATATTATTTCACTCATTGCTACCTGACAGTGTCCTGAAGAGGGAGAGAGGGGCAAATACGGGCTATTTGTACATATAAAGGAGTGAAAGCTTGCTATAATGTTGACAAGAACCAGTATTTAAGGTGCAGTAAAGCATATCTTAAAAGCCGTAAGAATTACACAGACATGTGAAACTATAACCTCTAAAATAAGGCCAAAGTCACTGTCACACAGGGCTGCTGGCTATACAAGTGCTGCTTCAGCAAACTGAAGTCACTTCTGGGCTGGTTTAACTTACAGTGCACTTCTTATTTCTTCCAAGTTCTTTTTTTAAAAATTTGTTCCTGTTTATCACTCCTATATTTGGATAGATATAACCTTCTTTCTCTGAACACATAGTATTTTCCAAAATATACACCAGATTCTAGAGATAACCACTACATTATATAATTTGATCTTTTGAGCTCCTCTTTACACTTTAAAATTCCAGTAAAAAATGAAATACACGGGCTAAATCAGCTAAAAACACAGCTCATAAAATCTATTTCTGTTCAACTCAGGAAGTTATTTTTGAATAATGTGCTTTGTTTCAATAAGCATCTGTTGGGTGCAGTTGACATAATACTGAAATTCATAACCCCCTAATTTTTTAAGATTTTTTTGTCGCATATAGTATCCTGTAGCAGTGCTGCATATAAAACATTTATTTAAACACTGCATAAAAACGAATAGTGTACTGCAGTCACAAATTACTACATTAACATGCCAAAAGGCTTCCAGTAAACGTTGGAAAGACAGATGTACAAAAGAAATAAGAATCCTTAGAATGTAATTAAAGGTGGTATTATAAACTCCTCAGGACTTGGAAACTGGAACAAGAATTGCAGTTGTTCTCTTTATGTCTTAAAAAATGACTTGGTATACTAGTTGCTAACCTTATGGAAAGCTATACAACAATATAAAAATATTTTTCTCAAGAGAGTGCCTGGAAAAAAAAGGAAGGAAAAAAAAAGACTACCCTTCCTTCTTTTGTTTAGGTGGGCTGATCTCCAGAAACACCAAACACTTGCAAGCATTCAGTACCTATAAAGATCAAGCTGGAACAACCTGTGCTCTAAAAGAGAGAGGCAAATGGATTAGGTTGTATTCCTTCTGCATGAAATCAACTTCCTAATGTATCTGAACAACAAAATAAACCTTTGAAGTCTGCAGAATGCATGGGGGAACAGTAACTGTCACTTTTGCTTCCCTAAAAAATGAGGGGTTTATACTCTGGAATTAAAAACTATTGTAGTGTTAGAAGCCAGCTCTCCTCCTTGCCAAAGTAAATGCAGTAAATATGGAATATAGAACAATTTCTGTAAAAATGTCTCATCATTGCTCCCTCTCAATTAACTTCAGTATAGGCAGTCTGTTAAATTACAAGAGAAAGAAATACTTACAGAGGGAGTATTTCTAATCAATATCAAACCATTGGTGGCTGACTTAAACAAGTTGTTGTGTCCGTATCATTTCATTTCAGGAATGTAAGGGTAGAATTCTTAAGTGCACTGCATTAGCCAAAGTTTCTCAGGTGAGTCAGTCTGTCATGCAGGGTCAGTGATGTGTGCTTTGGAATACCAGCCTCAAGATACACCTAACAAAAAAGACAGATACCCACCCACCCAAAAGTGCTGCCATGAAGGAAGCAGTGGGACTGATGCCTTGGGTTTTAGCTTTTGTATTTTCAAATTCTGTATTGCTTACTGTAAAACTCTGAAGTGTTTTATGGCCTGCTAGCTGCTGCTCTCTCTTGCTAATATAGACATAACAAAGCCTTTCTAGGTTTGCTCTCCAAGGATACCCAGCCCATCCTGGGCCCAGAAATGTGCAAACCAACATATTGGGAAGAGGGGGTGAGCTTAGAGAATTTACATAATTGGCTAAAGTTTTAACTGGCGAATTTATGCTGATACGCAAATGGACCAAACCTATAAAAGTGTGAAGAACTCGTGACTTGTCATCCATCTTGGGGTCCGTTTTGGAAGTAGCCTCTGGGCTCCCCAGGGTGTATCTCTGAAGGCCTTTCAAATAAATATCACCTTTATTCCCTTATTCCTGTCTAGTCTCTGTTTCCAGGTAGCCACTTCAGGCATCAGGACAAGGCAGGCTTCTGTGGCACTTCCTTACATGTCCATGACATATAACCTTTTCTTCACAGGCAGTACATCTCACAAATGTGTTTTAGACAAATGGAGCCTTCTTTCCGTGCAAAGGTGGCAAAGCACTGAACACTATTACAGTGCTGCTACTACATTAAAAATATGTTGACTGTTTTATAGTGTATAACATCTCAACACGCAATACTTGGAAAGAAAATGGTATTTAATAAGCTGATGACAGTACAGATGTTTACAAAAATTGGACACTTCACTAGCATAAAAATTATTGTTGGAAAGCTACCAGTGTTCTCACTTGTTAGTCTAAACATTACCATCATAGGGTGAGCTGGCTACCCGAGATTCTTATGGCACAGCTGCATCTTATGTATACTTACTTAAGGGAATGAGCAAAGAAATCACATTAACTCCAGAAAGGAAGTAGAGCTACTCAAAATTATAAAGTGCCACAAAACCGAAGAGTACTTCTAGGCACAGGTAAGGGAAGGAGTGTGATTTCTGCTCTTAAATATCTTTGTAGTCAAATTAAAAATATATTCTGAAAGTCTCTGTGGAATGAGAAGAAAAAAGTCCTTTATCTGGGATAATGAGCTGGCTGACTAAAACACCACAGTAGTTTGCATCTTAATGTCAGGCAGAATATTTATACTAAAGAGCCTCTTCCTATGTAAAGTTCGCCTTCATGAGATGGATTAATGAAAATTTAGAGCTGTAACAAGGCTAAAGCTGCATAGGGTAGTCTTCTACAGTTGTCTTTTTTCCCCTGCTTATAAAGAGTTCAATAAGGTCAATACAATTTGAGTAAGACAGATTATATTTCTTTCTTCCAAATATCAAAAACATATAATTATTATTACTTTTTTGCAAATACATTTGGCTTGCTAGAGTGGAAAAGCTTATGAAATTTCATGAGAAATCAAAATTTCCTATGGAAAATAAAGGAAAGTTATTTTCATTGGTAATGGAAGACAGTGCAATTTTCAAATATCAAACATGACAGTCCACCAGAATGAGAAAATAAAAGTAAAAACTGATCTATTTGTTGAGACAGGGCTTTAGTTGTGGAATATGTAGTTCTAGTACAGGGACTACTCTCACATGTATCATTCAGAAAGCTGAGAGAGAGTAGCTCCCTGAAAGAAAATGCGGTATTTACATAGCACTGTGTCTTAAGTGGTTATATATGACATACATACACACCTACTCTCAAAATACATCACCACTGCCAAGAACTACATTTGACAATATTCTTCCATCCTCCACAGGGAGATCTGCTTTCACAGCTCAGCAAAGACTGCCATAGCTCTTGGACTATGCCACAGACATTAAATGACAGTCGAAAATCAGTAATGAGTCCAGAAAGCATAATAAAGACAGTAGAAGTGAGACAGCATGGAATGGTCACACCTGACACAGGAAATTGAAGACAAGTCTCCACGCACAGGTGAGCCTGGAGCTGGGACCGTGACCAACCCCGCCAGACACCTCACTCACAACTCCACCAGCTGCAGGAGCAGCTGCTGAACACTGGAAAAAACCAAACCATCTTGGTGTAGAGTAGGGATACAGGCTTAAAATAGGGTAAGTTGTTCGGAAAACTGCAATTGCAAGGGCTTTCGCTGTGATGTCCTCCAAGAGCACACCACATCTGTGTGCACCAGACAAGCCTGAGAGGTGTCCTGTCCTGCCCTGCTGCTGGTGTCACAGAATCAGTGAATTGTTAGTGTTGAAAGAGATCTCTTAGAGATTATCTAGTCCAACCCCCCTGCCAAGACAGAGTCACCAAGAGCAGGTTACACAAGAAGGCATCCAGGTCGGTTTTGAACGTCTCCAGAGAGGGAGAGTCCATAACCCTCCCGTGCAGCCTGTTCCAGTTCTCTGCTGCCCTCAATGTAAAAATCTTCCTCATGCTGAGGTAAAACTTCTTGTGTTTTAGTTTATGGCCATTGTCCCTCACCCTATTGCTGGACACCACTGAAAAGAGCCTGGCACCATTCTCTTTGCACCCGCCTTTGAGATGTTTATATGCATTGATGACACCCTCTCTCAGTCTTCTCTAGACTATAGAGGCCCACCTCGGCAGTCTGTCCTCATAAGAGAGATGCTCCAGACCCGTAATGATCTTTGAGACCCTCTGCTGGACCCTCTCAGGTAGGACGGGGTAAGGTGTTTAGAAAACTGCTGTTGCAAGAGCTTTTGCCACGGTGTTTTCTGAGAGCACAGCACACTCGCGTACACCAGACAAGCCTGCAAGGTGTGAGATGCCGCGCTCCGCTGCCCTGGCTCCAAGGGAAGGCACGGGACTAGGCTGGGCTGGACGATGCACCTCAGCCGCTGCCTTAGCCCCTTGGCCCGGGGCACCACCACGGCTTCGTCCCGCTACATCTGCACCGCGGGGCGGGGCAAGGCAGCCCCCGCCAGGGGCTACAGCCGCTCTGCCCCCGCCCTCAGGGGAACCGTGTCCCGCGGAGCCCGCACCGAGCAGCTCCGCTCCCCGCGCCCACCCCGCCATGGCGGCGAGAGGCTCCTCCCGGCATACCCGGCACTTCCCGGCCGCGCTGCCTGGAGACGGCCGCCGGGGCGGGGCGGGGAGGAGCGGGGCGGGAAGGGGAGGATGCTGCGGCCGCCGCGGGGCGAGGCGGTGGTGGCGGTGGCGGTGGCGGCAGCAGTAGCGGTACTTGGCGGCACAGAGGATGCGGCGGCGGTGGTGCTGTCGGCAGCAGCAGGCGGAGGAGCGGAGAGCAATGCGGTGCTGCGCGGCGGGGCCGTGGCCGCACAGCGCTCTCACCACGCTCCTGCTGACAGGTCGGTCACGGCGCGGCTCCCCGGGATCGCGGGCCCCACCGGCAGCGGCCGGCCTGCGCCGCGGTGTNAGGGAGCCCGGGGGCGGCGGGTGAGGCCGGAGCGGGACTGCCGGCGGGGCGCGGGAGCCAGGCCTGGCTCAGAGCCGCTGGATGGCGCGGGAGGCTCCGCTCCTGGGGACTGGGCCGGGCCCGCTGCTCTCCTCCCCTCCCTCGACCTGGTGTCTGCCGCGAGAGACGGGTTTTTGAGAGTATGGAGGTGTCTTTTGCGTTGCCCCTTTTGTCCCTTATTTCCCATCTTGACCACTTCATCCAACGGTGCCATAATTAGAAATTCAGAAAAAGTCTTGATCCTGGTCCCAAATGCATGAAAATAATAGCTTTCATGCAGTAGGCAGGTTTTGCACACACAAGGTTCTGCACAGTGAAATACATCAAATAGGTAACACTTAATAGCAGCCCAGCCACAGGACTGCCTTTGTGAGACTTGTTACATCAAGAGCAAGTTAACGGCAAGAAATCTGTTTAGGTTATTTTGAGTTCTGAGAGGTCAGTGGTGTGATTTCTGCAAGCAGTCTGTTCTAGATCCTCTTGAATAATATCTAGGTAGTCTCCTAGTACTTCTTTTACTTATGACCATACTTGTCATAGGTTATTGGCAACAGAATTGACATGAGGCACTGCATATATTAAAGATGTGGTAAGAACTTAAGTGTGAAGTTGTTCAATGTGAGGATAAAACTTTGCATTTGTTGCATGCAAGACACTGCTTTCCCCTTAAATGGAAATTTTTCCTGCCTCTTCTGCCTCCCCCTCGATTAGTGGTTATGGGATAGCAACCAAGCAAGAACTAGGACAATTTAGAATCAGCTTTCAGTATTAACTGAAATAATGTATTTTAAAAAGGTCAACTAAAATAACCTAACAGAAGCTGAGTTGTGAGCTTAATCCACAAGCCCTTTCCAGGCTACATGGTAAGGGAAGAGGTCTTAAGGTTTTTTAGTGGTAACTTTTCCACTTAGACCTTTCTAAGGTTGGTTCAGTTAGATTTCATTACTTAAAACAGAAGAATATGTGGTTTGAAAGTGATGTAAAAAAGGAGGCATGAACTTTAGTTCAGTTACATTCTTTTAAGAGATATTTATATAAAATTTATTCTTTGGCAAGGCAGAGATTTGTAGTATGTTCCTGATCTGAATGAAATTGTCCCAGGAGCTCACCTTAGCTCCCTTCCATTCTCCCTAAATAAAGAACTTCCAACCTTGTCTGCTAACTCCAACATGAGCCATAGCCCAGCATGAAAATCCATTCTTTTGAATTCTAATCTTAAGTAGACTCTACAGTACTTCAGCATTACTTAACAAGACAAGAGACATCTTACAGACAAAATGGCATGTGAGAAGTAGCACAGGATTTGTAAATAGATTTCTTTTAGTGCTCCTCAACTAATACAGATTAGCTTTTCGCATTTCTGTTGTAGCACTTGATCTACAGAAGAAAGTTTACTTATGCTTTTTGCATTTCTTAAAACTGTATGAAAAAAGGCTTTTTGGAGGATAGCTGCTGTCAGAAGGATTGTCCACCTCTCACTTCTCCCTGCCCTCCTTGAAGCAAAACATTACTTCAAAATCCAGGGATTTTGAGAGAATTAAGAATTTAAAGGGTGTAAGAGTGATTTCAGAATCCAACATTTGCTCCTAGTAGTCTAGTATAGTACTCAAATTGAAGGTATTGACTCTCAAATGCAAGCTGATGATCCTCCACTGCTAGGAAAACATGGGACTTTGTTGTGAGAAGTGACATACAGGATTTAGCATTTCTAATACCAACTAGTTAGCTGTTCTTTAACTCTAGCTTCATAGTAGCAGACTTCGTAGAAGTTTACTAAATTACACTAGTTGAGATGTCTGTAATATTAGTTTGACAGAGCAATGAATTGCCCCATATTGTGTATTTGCAGAGGGAGTGGTTATCAAAATGTTGTTTGAGTGACTGTGGCCAGTGATTTTGCCATATATTTCTGCACTTAAGGAGTTAGTTCTCAGTGTCCATGTTGTCCCTGGAACCCCTTTTTTCTCCCAGGAATAGGGAGTTGCAGAGCAATGGAGTTGTATTCTCCTTTCCCTATAAAGGAGTCAAAATGGGGAAGAAGCTCATTAGTTCTCACTTTGGAAGCTGTGGTTATGTGGTCACATTAATTTTTCATAAGGCTGCACTGCTGCCAGAAAGCATTCTCCAGCCCTTGCACAGCTAGGGATTATTTGCTGCTTCCCTTGGTGACAAATAACTTGTATGTTGATACTGTGGATTAGGTCATCTGGCTGAAAACTAGTCCACCCACGAAAACAGTTCACTGAAATGTATGTACTGACCAGGACTGATACGGGATCGTTTCCACTGGTGTGTGCTAGGTGGTGAAGAACGTGCTGGGAATGCCCCCTTTGAGCAGGGCTGCAGACATGCCTGTTTAAAGCAGCTGTGAAATCACTGGCTGGGGCGGGGATCCAGGAGGCTGAACTAGATTCCTGCACTTGTCCTGCTGTTGACAGCAGAAGTGCTGTTGGCAACACTCTGCTGCTAAGCTACACCCTGTGCACGGAGGCAGAACATTTCACAGATGGGCTGGTGTTTTCAGACTAACGCCACAGCGCACCTGCCCTTTTTCCTTTTGTGAGTGCAGCCGTAAGGGCAAAGGAGCAGGTTTCCTTCAGAGAGCCTCTGGATGTCTGTCTGCCCATGAAGATGCTGCCTGTACTTATCTGAGCCAGGTCAATACATAAAATCTACTGTCAATAGGTACTTGAATAAGTAATTACAGGAGGGGAAAAGCAGCCATTCCATTAATATGCTTTTCATTACAGAAACACATTATTTATAGGCAGTATGTGGAGACATGTTAGAGGTCCTAAAGCCAGACAATAAGAAGTCAGCTTTATAGCAGAAGATGTAACTGTTCAGTATGCAGAGAGGCTTATTTTTGCTCCTTGATATTTTTAGATTTGGTTAGAAGTTCATTAAAGTACTTCAGGAATTGCAGTCACTGAAGTAAAACCCTTTCTTTAGAAGAAAGATTATTTCCAATCAAACTAAGAAAAAATGATTTAAAACCTAGACAAGAGTATCTGGTTTTTTTT
>VZTH01011746.1:181982-263821 GCA_013397815.1 Aleadryas rufinucha | reverse complement strand
ACAGCAAAGAACTTTAACTCTCTGTCTCTCCCCTGAAAAAAAGCCAAAAAACTCAGAAAAAAAAAGGAAGGGTGCTTTCCTCCGCTCTTGCCGCCATAGAAGCATGCAGAGGAGTAAAGTCACCCTGGAGAACAAAACTGCTTTGAAAAGTTTGTCTGGCTTTTTTTCTTTCTCTTATACCCAGTTTTGAAGGCACAGAAAGGCATAAGATTCATGTCTGGGCATAGAGCCGCAATAGGGGATACAACATCATAAAGTCACCCCAAGACATAGTACTAGATATAAATTTCACATATGTAAAAATACAGTTACTTGCATTCATATATTTTCTCTGTTCAGCTGGAATTCAAAATTTGGTATAAAATCCTGATACAAATAGCCCCTTGCTATCTGCAGATGAGTAATCTGAGCCAGCTTCTCGGATCACATAAAGCTGATGCATTCAAATGAAGCAACATATGAAAAAATTAAAGAAACTTCCTTTCCAGAATATTCACTTTACATAGGGCAATAACTGTAGCAAGGGAAATGACTTGGGTTTTTCCTATTTTAAAAAGACCCTGAATCTATGCCTTCTTAATTGTGAAATGTATTAAGAGTTTTCAGAAATGACATTATTCTCTAATGCTCCTGTCCATTAATGGAGCACATTCATTGTACTTACTAAGATGGTGAAGAATCATTAGACTGGTGGGAATGAGGGAAAGAAAATTGAAACATTCCCTGCTAAGAAACTAATTTAACAAAAATGACAGGAAGTCAGTGGAAACGAAAAGCAGGAGATACTACAATTAGGTCTACTCATTTGAGTCATGTTTGATGCCATCCACAAAGACTGCCTTGAAGCAAATCATCCTGGTCCTCTTGCTCTCTGTATTTTTCCACAGAGCACTCACTATTCTTTCTACTGTCTTCTGTCAGAACATCTCTATCCCTACTATATCCTCTGAAATGTTTTCTGAACAGGGACTGACTCCTGCAACAGTGCTGGCGTTCCTACTGCACTGCCTCAGACGGCTTTAAAAGGCTAAAGCTACACTATGTCATATTCTGGATATATAAGTGAATTGCAATCCTTTAAGTCCACCAATGCATATGAAAGGTTGTTGATCTATCAGGGCTTGGGATGCACACCTGAAAGGCACAGGTAGCAGGAACACATGCAGCAGCGTTAGGAGGGAAACACTTATCCAAGTTGTTTCTTTTTTTTTTTAGATTTCAGAACGTTCCATATGGCTACTGGAAAGACCTGTGCTCATCCCAGTATTTTGGAAAAACTCAGGGATGGCGAATGCTGTGCTAGTGGTCATCCAGCAGCCTGGGAATTAGCCTGGGATATGAGAGCTGAACATGTATTTGGATTTGACCTGATTCAGATTCAAGAATTAGATCTCGCTGATCTGCATCCACAGGAATGGTTATAACACAGATAAAATACACCTGTGGTCTGGCACAATATTTTTGGGGGTTTTTTTAAGTGGAAAAGATAAGACATAAAGAGTATCCTAAGTTTTTAGTCTGGAATGATGGGCTTCCTACAGAATATGAGATACTGATATTTTTTCCCTAGTCCGAGTTCCTAGTACTGAACATAAGAACCCCACATCCTGGATGAAATTTCCAGGCTCCAGGTGTTTCTGGGGTCTTGAGTTTCTCTGCTTTTGAGAAGAAAAACAAACTCAGTTTTGGAATACAGTATGTTTTCTCTCAAAACAGAAAAGAGAAAGGAAAGCAGCTCCTACCAAAAGGGAAAGAAATCCATTATAATAAAATTTCTCATTAGCCATGGTTGGTGGTAAAAGAGTAAACAGAGACGATTTCCAAAACAAAGTCTGCAGCAGTCTCAAGTCTTCTGAAGTGTTTACATGGTTGACTCGGTGTTTCATAGTTGCGCTGCCCAAGTTGTTAGTACAGAAATGAACTATAAGACTGACTGCACCTATGGGACAGTCCCCACCACAACACAAGGACACAACTACTAGAATTATCCTTTTCACATCATAAGAGACAGTGGTGGTCCAAAAGTCAGTTCAAGACCCCAATTTCCAAACTTTAGTTTGTAACTCAGAACCTTGGTGCTGCTTTGTCCTATTTCTAGTATTAACCTGAACACTTAAGATCTGAAACAAAACACAGCAGAACACGAAGCAAGAGAACTAATCTTCCATTCATTGGTTTGCTATTTTAAATCCAAGAATGACAGTAGCAATAACTGTGGAGCTGGAGGTGTAGGGAATCGGCCCAGGGAGAACAGCATTAGCATGGCTTTAGTGTGTAGGTTGCCGGGAGCAGAGGATTCACTATGTGGGTTTGAGCAACCAGGGTGTTTGGGGAAGGGAAATCAAGCAGGTGGTGAATAGGAAAGCTGGATCAGTAAGTGGAAAAAAGCTGTCAGGAGAATCATTAGGAGCAGTTGCCTGGCCAGGTCCCATTTAGAAGCAGCAGCTGTGCCAGCCTGATGAGGGGAGGGGATGCTGCTCCATGCCAGATGTGCACAGCGTGAGCACGCTGCGTTGGCTGCCAGACATGGGGAGGAATAAAGACGGAAGCCGTAGGGAGGGTGATATGGAGAACGAGGGAAGCAGCTGCCAGGTTACTCCAGGAGCCAGATGCTGCGCACAGAACAGCGTGTACCACTGTTGCAGCCCTGTGATCTCTGAGCCGTTCCTGCCTAGGAGTAAGGGGTTAAATAAATGTCCAGGGGAGAAAATATTTCAGAGCCTGTAGGTGGTGTTTAGGCTGATTCCATGCCTTTGTGATCGCTTCCAGCAATCAAGATGAGCTGGTATTTTCTGCCTGAACTACAGCTTAATTTTATCACTGTAGAATACCTAAGAATTATTTCTTGGACTAGGCACTGGTTTAAAACCGCAGTGAAGGATATTAGATTTTGTTCTGCCAACTACCTTATAAAGTCTGATTTTTGTCTTCATCAGCTCAACTGTAATTCATGAATTCACTCAGAATAGACATGTCTGACTCCTTCTGAAGCTGAACTGTGATGAACACCACAGAACCCAACAGACCAAAAGTCTCAAGACAGTGCCTTGGGACTCTAACTATTTATTTCGACTTCCTCTCCTGGTGCTATGTGCTACTCTGCATTCTCATTTCTTTGGCCATCTTTTGCTGAAACTCTTGTAACACGTGGTAGAGATTATATTTCTGACCATATGGGGAGATCTGAGCTTTAGCTGGAACAGCAGAATCCAACAAAATGTTCTGTCTCTTCTCCTTCACTGCAAAATTTCATCATTTCATACTTAATTTTCTGCATTTTTCATTAAGTTCCTCTTTCACCCCACTTTCAACTGTTGTATCAGTAAAATACTCCTTGTCTGTTTAGGGAGGCCTCAATTTTTTTTAAATCTTAATTTTTTACACCTAAATCTTTCAAGCAGAATTCTGACACCCCATACCTCTATTGTTGCTCCTGGCATACAAAAGTACAAGCCTCTGAACTGAGTTAAGCTAAACCAGCATTTTCTGTACTTCTACTTACATTACAATTCATCAAAGGGAGCATATCTGGTTTATAGAGCTTCTTTCTGCCTGTTCAAAAGTCACAATATAAATAAATATCTATTTTTATTTCTCCCAAGAGATCTAAGCTAACTGCTATAATACATAAAGAAAGTAGGAGCATGTTTTATGCAACAGAATATTCTATCAGCAACATTGTACAATGAGAAAGATGGGACAAATAATTCAGAGTGATTATATTATTATAGAAGCTTAATCTGTCTATTGTCTAAGGCACCAATGCCAGGAGATTTCCAGTCTTTTAAATGTGTACAGTATTCAATGTTTATGCCATTTTTAAATGTCTAAAGGGATAAAAACAGGCATATGCTAATACTTCCTAGTTATTATTCAGGAATTGAGTTATATTGTAGTTGATCAGAGAGGTCACATAGCACACATTTTGAATCTAGACAGAAGTTGCATGGAACAACATTTTAAAGCAAAAAAGATGCATGTGCAAATGCAAAAATATGTTCTGCTAAACTGGGTACTTTGACAGATTTTCCTTTTAGTCCAGTAAAAATATAAAAATAATATAAATAACATTAATAAGGTAATTTTTATTTTAAAATGTTTTAAAAACATGGAGGAAAAAAACAAGCATTGAAGTAAGTTTTATTTGGATATTTTTACCCATCTTTAAAGAAATATTATATTGTTAAAATACTATGGTCTATTTGTATCTATGCAGACTAACACTCTAGTGTTCCACGCATTTAGATAAAAACAGGAAAAAATATTATTCCCTGCTATATTATTATGATTATTAATGTTGTTGTTGTTATTGTTGTAGCAAACACTTCAGAATAGTTCTATAATCACCTTGTGCTCCAAACTCAGATCTTTAGTACAGCTTCAATTTTGTCTTCAATTTAAATAAAATCAGTTCTTGAGCTTAAAGTCTGAATTGCTAGCTTGAAATAGTAAAGACCAGACTGTGGCCCCAGCTCACAACACCTGAGTAAACAGTCCTTTGTGGGTTTGCAGTCTGAATTAACACCATTCACAAACTTCTCACTTTCACATGAGTGCGATGAAGTTGGTGAGAAATGGTGAAGGTGGACCATGGGCCACTAGTCAAAAAAGAAGTCTGCTTTTCTAGCTAGTAATTTTTTAACTGCTTACTCCACCCTATTAAAACCCCCACAGAAAAGTTCTTTTCTGTAGGACATCAACCCTCTCTGACTGGTTTATTGCCTTCATTTCTCCCTCCTACTCCAGATATAATTTGAAGTAGGCAATGAAACATTTATAAAATGCTTGGTTGAAGCTGATGGGTGTAACACAGAGCCCATCATCAAAACCAGAGGACAGGATTCCAAGCTGCAACAGTAAAACAGCTTAACAGCAGCATCATTATTGACTTCATAATTAAAGACTCTTCTGGAATTCCCAGAATTAGACAGTATTTAAGAAGCATATCTTGTTTTTCACTGAAATCAGTATTTATATTCGTGATAATGATTAGCATATGCTTTTACAGAACTTAGCCTCTACTTAAAAACTACTGTGGCTAGTAAATATATCTATTTAACCATAAACATATGATAGAGAGAAAGATGTCCAACATATTTGGACAATCTAGCCCTGATATAGACAAGTATTTAATCAGATGCTTAATCACATGTAAAGAGTACAAATGGACTCAAATTTTCTTCTTTGCCTTTATTTATATATAAGATTTGATCACACAGACTGCAACTCAAAAGGAATTTTGTTCACCAAGATATACACTGAGGTCAGCACAATGCACTTAACAAGTATTTTCATGCTTAAAACATTGCTTCAGCTCTCACATGCACCACAGAAAGGGGAATTGCTGCATGAACTGGGGAACTGAGAGAAGCCACTAGACCAGAAACTGTGAAATGAAAGCAGTAGAAGTAGTGCAAACCTTTCTCTGCCTTTATTCACCAAGATGAGATGAAAATAGTCTTGTCTCAGAGAAATTTGCATAAAGTATCTTTACCATTTCATTCCAAATCTAAGGAGGCTTAATATAAAAGCTAACACACTTTGCAAGAATGCCTCCCACCAGACAGAGGTAAAGATGATACTATATTGTAACTGTCTTAGACTGTTCTGCCAATTATAATTTTAAAATAATGTTCTGTTTTGTTCTGAGAAGCTCATACTGCTTTAGTCAAACAGTGGTCAGTAGCATTACTCTGATGGATTTCTCCCCCAAAACAGCAGATTTTTGTCTATTTGACCACCATCACACAGACAGAAAGAGCTAACTGAGGAGTCTGGGTGAAAGATGGAAGGCAGAAACACAACCCTTGTACTCCAGGCTACTTCATCCAGCACTTGAATTAACACACATCCTCAGAGTAGCTCAGTTTCCCATTTTACACATTGTTTATATTTTCTTTTCTGCAAATAATCAGAGATTTCAGTAGAATTAACCCCATGACACACTTAAGTCTGACTTGCCAATCTGACTTAGCTTTTCTTCTGCATTCTGCCACAAGCCCTTACAAAAAGGAGTCAATCAGAGAAGTACCTGAAGCACAAAACTCAGAAATATTGGCAGCACACAAAATTCCCTTAGCTTTTATTATTCATCAGATTACAGTATGCATTCCAAACTCATTTTCTGGAAGTAGCTCCTTATTATACACCCTTAACAAGAAGAAATACTTCCCTTAGTCACAACACCCTCTGCCATAAAGACAGCCATGTAACTACACCTTCTGAACCGATGTTGTGTCTCATCTCAGTTAAATACAGTGAGATGATAAATACACACTTTATCTATACATCTCTTTAAACTCAAAATCCTTTGCATTGGCCCAACAGGAACTGCAGTGAAAGAGATCTTCTTTTTTAAGCTACCCAAGCCATTGATAAATGTTTGGGGCTTTTTTTCAAAAGCTTCCTAAATACCCGTAAGAGCCTGGTGTGGAAAATTCTGCAGGAAATACAGAGATTCAGTTAGTTTTCCTTTTTCTTATTCTCACCCTTTGCCTAAGAGTTGTCTTGGTAGTTCTCCTCATTTGAACAATAATTTAGTACATATGTTTATTCCCTCTTGTATACTTAAAGCATTTTATAGTTCCTAATTTCCTAGTTATAAGATTATACCCTTTGATTTCCATGGCTTCCTGCCAAATATAACAGTTCATTCTGTATTATTGAAAACATATGCAGAAGCTTCAGCAAGCCTGATTTCCCTTCTGTCTTTTATTTCTTTCACAAACACTCCTTCTGAACAGACTGATTGCCTCAGACCTTTTACATTTATTTCTTTTCTTCATGGGCTCACTGCAGTCACTTAACTACCATTCCTTGCAATATTAACTGCTTCAGAAATTGCTCACCAGATACTTCACAGTAAAGGGGGCAAACTGGGCAAACTCCGAGCAGAAGTAAATTGTGCAGATCGAGTTCCATGAGCGTTCAGCTGCCCTAGAGGTGTCGTGGGCTCACCTAAAGGAGGAGGCTTTGGACTCCAAGTTCCCCCAGCCTGTGAAAAGCACTGCAATATCTGAGGATTTTCATATGGGGCAGACTGATGAAGCAGCTGTGTCCAGCAAAAGCAGCTGCCACGGTTATACCCCAACACTGCTCCACTTATGCCCAGCAGAAAAGCTGCTTGCATTGGGTTTTGTCTTGCACATCACCCTTGCTAACAAATTTCTTTATCTATTAATGCAGTGATAATAGATCATCTAACGCATGTCTATCAGAAACACTTTAAAGATTGCATGCAGTTCACGAAAATCCTTTCTGAAATTGTTCCCACTAAAATCCTACAGGTAACACTACAATTTTGACTCAAGGGACAGTTGAACCTATCCTCTGTGCTTAGTGTCCTTAGCCTTTCCACAAAGCCTCTGCCTCCATCTGCATAAACATTTCCTAGTCTGCCTTTTTATTCTGCCCTCAGAGATCTGTAATAGTTCCCTGTGATTGCTCTTATGCCTTTCCTGTGCTTCACTTCAATCAAAGCTGTCTCTGCTCTGGTAGCCAAACCACATGTCATTTCATCCTTCCATCAGAGTGTTCTCCTTTGTCTCCCATAGCGGTGCTGCAATCCATTTTAAAGTGTCTGCAACCCTGTCAGACTGCACAGCGGAAAAAAAAGGCACATAACGTGTAATCTTGGAGGAAAAAAAAGATGAGACAGAGCGAGGAAAGGCCTAAGCTTGAGACTTTCTACTTTATCTAGGAGGCAAAACTCCCCACTACCTGCAGAGAAAACCTGCCCATGGAAGGAAGCTCGTGCCCCCTCAGGGCAATCGTCCACCTTCCCACTCCACTCTGGAGGTCACTACAAAGGCACAGGCATGCTTTTGAAACCTGATTCACACTAGAACTAGGAAGAAAAACAGAGATAAAACTGTTCTGGGCCATGTAATTCAAATAAAAGCATCTGCTGGTTATTTTTTCCTTAAGCCAGACATAGTGATGGGACATTTTACTGTGATGCCTTCATTCCCTTCAGCAGCTACCTGAGGGGATCTGAAGAAACATCTGCATTTTCACTGACCACACAGCTGTCCATGTTTCCTTTCACAGTTCCTTGCCATCCTCCATTTGTATCTTAAATCTAGCTGGCTGAAAACTTCACAGAATATATTGTTTAACTAAGTAACACCTAGTTAAAACTCTAGGTAATTGACAATTATTTAGAGCAGAACTAACAATGTGAACTGGTTTGAGCTCCCCAGCTCACTGTCACACACAACTGCCTGCTAAGGCACCACACCCACAGCTGATCTGCACCCACACCTACCCTGCACATCCAGTGTGGCAATGCTACCCCAACCTGAGCAGTACAAATATGCCTCCTGGAAAGCAATTCACTCTTCTCCTAATGAAAAACATTCTTCCTATGCCATGCAGATGAAGTATAACAGCTAATGAGGTAACAGGGAATAACATCACTTGTGGTCTTCAGTTTACAGGGGTTTTATCATAACTGACTTTCATCTCTGATGTGATCAAGACGAGCTGAGTCTTGAGATGTACCCCAAAAAGGTCTTGACTGTGGCACTCCAGTCCAGCTTCAGCAGCAAGTATCCTCAAAAACTACAACAAACATTTTAACTATGTTTTGAACTAGAGACTGTGAATAAAAAGCATGTTTGTTATATTTTATACAGTAATTTTGTTCAGAAAAGAGTCATAAACTGAGTAGGAGTGACTAAAATTAGAGCGTTTGGAAAGACTAGAGTTTGTTACTTGAAGAACTTAATTTGTTAATATTGCAAAGTTCTTTGAAATGGCTACTGTTTCTGAAAGTTAATTTTCCACACTGTATTACCTTTCTTGATCAAATTATGTATTATTTTTCTCAAAGAATGCTGAATTACAGTGAGCATGGAAGCAATGAGGGGAAGTCATCCAGAGCTAATTCTTAGACAAGGTGACCAAAATTACAAGAATGCCCACAGACTCTGGGTCTTTATTTCTGGATTGATTTTAATTTCATCAAAAGGCTACAATGACTGTTCTAAATAATAACAATAAAAAAAGGTTTACAGTTTTATTGGAAAATCTATTGGTCTGTCAAGCTAATTATCTGACACCACTGTTGCAGTACATTAAATTCTGCAGTAACAAGGCACTTGGCATCCTCATTAATAGATACGTGACTCCTTGGGAGACTGAACATTTGCTAAACAGCAAGCTATGAGGCAACAGCACTTCTGAAATTTCTGGATCCCAGGATCCATTTCCCTCTCAGTGTACATACACTATGCTTCTCCCTGTGCACCTTGTGCATCCTACATGGGGAAGGAAAAATGAGCTAACAAGCAGGTGGAGTAAACTACCTTTCCAAACTGAGGTGCCCTGGGATTTCCTGTGAAGGAGAATAATCACACTAAACTACCCCACGTCTGGACCAGTGTAATCCTCTTCTTTGACTAAATTAACATAGGTTGTGTGTTGGTTCACAATTAGACACAGCCACTTCAAACATGACACTGTTTAAAGCCTTGTCATCCCCTGTGCAACAGGCAGGACAAAATCACTCAGGGGGATTCACCAAAAGCTTGTTGGGTCTCCCCTTTGCACTCATAAGTGCAAGGAACAAGACTGATGAAAGAAGAAGTGTTGTCTAATACCTTTGTATTTCTCAAGTCTCACAACTACCAGAAGGAAGGCTACAGGGAAATTCTCTTCTGATTACTTGGGTTGGCTTTAGTGCTGCTTTGTGCCAGTGAAGAGTACTAAAGCTACCTTAAGTGCACTGTGACACAGAGCTGGGAGCTTGGGGCTTCACAGATCTTGAGGTACCAACTACTGTAATATTCAGATATCTCCAAATATCTGTTACAATATAAGCTGGCATTAAGAATCAATTTAATGTCAGAGGTTGGACAGGAGGAACTCTTTAAAATTTTATTTGACAGTTTGTTTCTATAAAATCCCATTTTATATTTTCAGTGTTTTCACTATGTTTTATAACCTTGCTAAGCTCAGGTACAGGCAGAGATGATGAGCACATAGCTTGCATATAAAATGAATGAGCTTTTCTAATTTTTGCTGATAAAATAAAAACTTTCACCTAAATTAGGCTGAAATACGCATCTATTCTCCTGCATTTATGTGGCTTTATTAAAGTGCCTCTTTGTACTTCAGTGAACAATTACAAATCATTTTACCAATTTCTTCAGACACTCAGGCATGCCAAGAGCTAATTAACTAGTGTGACAATTGCAAGAAGAAGCAACATAATTCAGTTTTTTAAATGGCTGGAAGGTATTTAATTTGAATAAAAGAGCAATTAAATAGCAGGAGTAATAAATGGTATTGACAGGTAGGATGCACGTATCAGAAAGGTCGCTAACAAAGTATTTGCAGGTACTTTCAAAACTCCTCTTTGGAGATGCAAAATTAGGATTAATTGGCTGGAGCTGTTTTATAGACTATTTCACACATTTAATACCTTACAATCTATCGAGGTAATCAGCCATCTGTAAAGAACAAGTTTTGAATCGATTCCCTGATTAAGTAAAATACAAGGTTCTTTGTATGCAAAATGTAGAATGCTAATGCAAGATTCATCTGGCATAGTGGAACATAAGTAGGAAAGACCTTTTCAGCATAGTAAATCCCAGAATTTATCAGAATTCGAGCATTTGTTGGCACAACTTAGAATTGACTCCTGCTTTTGCTGTGGAAATTTGGTAATAGTAATCACCTATCATGTAGACTTTTATTTTGTAACAATCAACCTTTTTTTGCATCTTTAGTTTAAATAAGCTTTCACTGTGTCTTTTAAAATACCAAAATTGACTAATGGGAAAATATTCTCCCTTTCTCTTCTTAGGACAATAAGAAATATAAGAATTAGTAAATTCCACAAGAACTTTGTAAAGCAGAGTACAGGTAATAAGCTACAAATTACATTGCTTGGAAATATTGGCCCTGTGGGAACTGGATTTTGCTTGACATTCTACCTCAGCTGTCACTGTCACATTATGGACTCAAATTACTCTTTATCCAGGGCATTCCACAATTCCTGCCCCCAGTTTGTGAGCTGCCATTATCATCCTTGCCTCAAGTCAAGTATCTTGTAGAAGCAAAAACAGTTGGATAAAATACCTGATGGATCTGAAGGAAAGAATAGTTCCCTAGCAGAGAAGGGTCATATAAACTTAGGAAAATAGAATCAGTCAGACCTGGGGACCACCACCCCCACCAACATGTGCTATGGAACCCCAGACCCTCCCTTGACATCAAGTAGTCTTAAGAAGGTATTTAATAAGCTCTGCATAATCTGGTGACTTCTGAGCCTCTCCTCCTCACATCTGTGGTGAAAACTGTGCAAGTGACAAACGAAAACAGTTACGGTGTAAAAAATCTTAACAAAGTCTCTGTCCATGTTATTTCCTCGTTCACTATTTGGTAGAGTGACCCACTGAGGACTCACAGACCAGAAAGCAATGATAATTTTTTGCCTGAAGACGCTTAGGAAATGGGTAGTGGGATGTTAGATCTGGGGGACCAGCCTAACTCTAGCCTAAAGGAACTGATGTCTTCTATGATTCAACGAAACAAGACTTACATATTTTTATACATGCAAAATTTTTCTCCTAGCTGCTCACTTAAAAATGGTTCAAGGTTAATAAATGCAAGTGCAAATTCATCTGTGTATTAAATTAGATGAGAAGGATTCTTATGTACTAGCTCTTGCTGGAAACAGATGGGCTTGGTAACAGTATACTCTAGTTGGGCAAACACTTTGCACTCCTGTTCCTATGTAAAGTATCAAACATTAGTTAAATTCTATGTTGGGAATTTAAGCACAATATGTTGTTAAACCACTAGTAAAACAACAATCTTTACACTTCACTGTGATACAAAAATCATATAAATTAACATTAGAGTCAGTTGAATTTTCGCTCAACTATCCTTGATCAGGACTCCCTGCAACAAGATCAATATACAAGGTAGTTCGTTATCTTTTGGGGAGATACTCATTCACCACCAATCTCCTGTTCCCTAATCTGGCTGCTATGTGTCTCCAGGAAAAAAGAGCATCAACTTTAAACCAGTTAGTTTCTCAGGTGGGTAAGCGATTCGCTAAGAATAAACTTGGAAACATTGTGTATGTTGGACTAGGCATCATGTCACCAATAGGAACATAATTTTCTACGAGGAGGGGTGTTGAAAAATATTTTTCTGGTTTGTTTGGATTATTACAGAACAAAATTATTAATAAATTCATCACATACTATTACATAATAACTGGTTTTGTTACTAAACACTTCCCTGTACTCTGATAGCAAGCCCTTTACAGCTTTTTACTCGTCAGCCATCCTTTGATCTCTAAGCTACAGCTGTTTGTGTCACAAGCCAAAAAAATGCCAACGTCCTGCATGACCAAAATATACAACTTGAGATCTTCATGTACCATAGTTAACCCCAATTCAACCCAAGACCTTCCCAAGAACAGTTCAACCTCCTCATTAAAAATTAAGCAAATATGTTTCTTCAGAATAAAATTCAGACTCTGCTGGGAAGTCAAGATATTAAAAGTAACGAAGATTTTTTTAATGTTTTTTAAGAAAGTGAGCACTTTGATAATTTTTTTTGGACAGTTGTCTTTCTCATAACCTGGACTGCATTTAAGTCAGATTTTCTTGCTTTAGTTTCAAACCTTGAGTTCCATCTGCTGTTTTGCAGTCCCCATTCTGAAACAAGAGGCCAGAAATGACAATTTAATAGTGTCACACAGGAGTCATTTAGGTCACTAGCTTTCTTTTGCTTCTTAGATGCTTGTTCATTTTTTTCTGTAGAAATATGATAAATGTTATGAGCCATTCTAACATAGCCCTTTTTTCTTGCCATTTCCTTGTTCACACTATTGGAGTTTATCATTACTTCCTTCTTGGTTTTTAAAGACTGTCTAAAAAGCATGAAAGAAAGACTTGTGTATCATGAGGAAATTCCCAGAATTAAAATATATGGATATATTCAACTCTGGTGGCAGTCTACTAATGCATACTGAATTTTGTCATGAGTTAACTTATTCAACTTTTGAGTGAAACAGACTGAAAGAAGAAAAGTCTTTTAGGCCCAGGAGAAGTCTCTGTTATTTAGTCTTTTTATTTAGTCTGGAGTGGGATAATATTACTAATCTATGAGGGATGGAAAATGTGCAGTTAGAGGAGATTGAAAATAATTTTCTTGTAAAATTCTTCTTTTACTATGTCAGCCATATATTTTGCTTCTGTAGAAACCAAATTTGCAAGAAGAGATTCTCTCAAACAATTTGAAAATAGAACCAGCAAGAAAAAACCCAACCCAAACCAAACATTTAAATTTCAAGTGCTAAAATTCATGATGTAAATACTGTAGATGTAAGAAAAGCCACACAAGCTTTTCCATATTTTCATATTCTGTGACCTTGCTTAATCTCACAAAGCACTGTGCAGCAGCATGGAAAATATCTCATAATTTCTCTAACGAGATGATGTACACTTCATGGAATAGACAGTTGTTGACCTGTTGTAGTAATTGTTTGGTTTCCAATTACACAGCTTGAAAAAAATCAGGTCCTTGTGAGAGTATGTAAATATTATCAGTCAAATGCACCTCTTATTACTTCATTGTTCTCAAGTTATTCTAATAGAATTATACCATAAATTAATTTTGTCCAATGTATAATTTATCCAGTGTATTTTTTACAAAAGAAAATCAAAATATCAATTAGCTGTTTTGAAGAGAAACAACAAAGAATATTGCAAAGGGCATTCAGATCATTTTTTTTAACCTTGGATGCTAGCCAAATTCCAGAGCTCTCTAAAATGTTTGCATTTTGAGGAGACATTAATGGAGGGGTGTGGTGTGTTTAATGTGACCCTACAAAGGCTATACAAAGACCTGTGACTCTGAATTCAGTAGGCAATACTTTGCTGATAGCTTCAGCACTGTTTAATTAACTGTTCAGCTCAAGAGCTGCCCCTCTAAGTTCCCTTCTCATTTTCCTTCTCTGCCACCAAGTAATGGGGCAGCCAAAGAAGACGGAGTCAAACTCTTCTCAATGGTGTCCAGTGGGAGGACAATATACAGTGGGAATAAATTAAAAAATAAAAAAATTTATCTCAACCCTGAACACTTTCATAGTGTGAGAGTGGTCAAACACTGGAATAGGATGTCTGGAGGAGTTGTGGAGTCTCCATCTTTGAAGCTATTAAAAAACTGACTGGACAGTGTCCCAAGAAGTCTGCTCTAGTTGATCCTGCTTTGAGCACATGGTGGAGGGGGTGGTGGATTAAATGATCTGCAGACATCGCCCCCAACCTCAACTGTGTGATTCTATGATTTATAGGTAATCTAGGGTTTTTTTCTGAATTTCTTGTTTATATTCATAACCAACAAGCAATTCCACTTTCTGAATATCCTTTAGCTTCTTCTCTCATCCACATCATGCCTGCAGTTCTCATACCTATCTCTAACACCTTTCTTCATTATACCAGCTTTCCTTATGACTCTTCTCTGCTGCTTACCCTTCTCTTTATCAACTGCCCGTAGTATTCCACCCCCATTTCATGACTTCTCCCTACACAGTGATAAATACATTCCAACTCCAGAGAAATTCTTAATTCTTTAATATATGCCTGATTCATATTAAATTATTAGGAAAACACTTGGGAGCAAAGTTTTCATCTGCATTTCTCTCTCTGCTATTTGTCTACCACTGTTGCTACAAGCTCTTTCATGAAAAATTCCACAAAAATGGAGTAGGCAACCTTCAGCAGCAAAGCACTGGCCAACAGTAAATTACAATACTCAGACAGCATCAAACACCACAAAACAGACTTATTATTACAGGCAGATTGTTAACTCATTTCTCATTCTAACTACTTATCACACAACTACTAGGAAGAGTTCTTGTAACATTTCCAAGATGCAGATTTAGCCTACAACCATGAAAGACAGCTTCATTCCACTTCAAAGCCTTTTGAAACTTCTGATATTTTGTAGCACCCTCATCTCTCATCATCCTTCACTGCAATTATATTTTCTTACTAAGGGAGCAGTAAAAACTACTACTTACAGAGTAAAGAACTCTTCTATATGATTGGACTAAAAGACTTGCTAGGCATTCAGTGAAATAAAAAAGTATTAACAAGAAAAGAAGAAAAACCACACACAAACCTGAAAATAAGATACTCAGAGAACCTTTTCTTCTTTTGCAATTAAGTAATGCGAAGAAGGGAATTTCTGAGCTATTGTATCAAAGCATTTCTTTTCAGAATGCAATTAAGAAAGTGGGAAATTGCAAAGACACTTGTTCAAACATGCACACACAAAGACATTCCCCAACATTTTCTTTAGTATTTTCAAGCCTTTTTCAAGAAACTTTTGTAAGTACTAAAAATGCAACTTCATTATTAATATGTTCAGATTCACTTTAAACAAGTTGAAATAAATCATAATAACAAGATTAAAAATGTGATAAAGGTCTTGCATCAACACTTGCCTTTCTTCTATGTTGACCTTCCTGCTGTCAATTGATGATTGATGTATTTTCCCAAGAAACCCAGTTCACTAAGAATTGGATGGAGGAAAAGTGATTCACAGAGCAAATATGAATCTACATCAAACTTTTAAAGAACATTTGGACATGACAAAAGAGCATGGAAGGAAAAACCAGCCACTAATATGTCAGCAGCTGTCTCAGATCAAGGTGCTGTGTGAAACGCACTTTTGTGCATTTCGACAAGGTGATTGTGGCTGGTGAAAAATCATACAATGAGACATTACCAGAAACCCAAGAACAGCAGGATAACTACATATCTGCACATTGGCACACCTTACAAACACTATATCCACAAACTCCTTGACTCCTCCTCCTCCTCATATTTCTGTTTAGCCTTTTTCCTGCCTGATATCTAAATTCAGTGAATAACATATAAAAATGACACCAATGAAGAGCAAAAAAAAAAAAGAAAATGCGACTCTATATTGTCAACTTTTAATGGACAGAAAACGAAAGTTTCATTTTAACAGTCAAATTTGAGTGTACAGACAGATCCATATACAATTACTGAATTTTTTTTACAACTGCACTGGCCGTAAATGGAGTTAAATAGATGTGGTTTATTTCTAAACTTTTCATAGAGATATAAACCAAACAAACGGGACAGAAAATCACTATATGATCAATAGTGAAAATACTGCAGTTACTCAGGTGGTTTCTGGGCATTTGTCTAACACACAGAAATAACAAGGCACTAGCACATGCTATGCACATGAGCAAAGGGCAAATTTTTATTCTATTAATGAAACAAATTATTTAGAAATATAAGGTAATCTGCAAGGTTTTAAATATTTCTTTGCCTTATGTAAACTGTGATTCCTTTGTGAAAAGCAGAATTGGTGACAAATTCTTCCTGCGACCATTGTATGAAATATAGGTACGGTGAGGTACAAAGACTTCTTAGTGAGAAGGAGAATGCAATTTTTATGAAAAAGAACACACCTATGTAAGTATTTTATTTAGTTGGATGAAAGAAGTCTTGCAGTCCACCTTTACATATATATAGCTTTATCTTTAGCCAAAACCAGATCTATTAAGTACGAATCTGAAAACGATAATGATCATATTGTTCCAAACATTGAAGGATGCAGAGTATTTCAATGAACAGTAAATTTTCTTTAGTTATTTTTCAAGAGGAATAACTCTAAGTCATGGTGTGCTGGCAAACAAGTCTTCCTAACAAACTGTTGGTGTAAAAACACTGTGATTCTGTCCTAATGACTCACTCCACCACTATTTTGTGTTGAGCTAAGCTCCTTTTCTCAAGTAATATCTTAGCCGTTTCAATAGGGTGAGATATTCCTCCAAACAGGGCTTCTTTTCACTAACATACAACTCAAACTGACAAACATGGAATAATCTATTCCAAAATAATTATCGCATAGGGGGCTATTGATTATATGATGTTGAAATATGAAGGTATATTGTACTTCATACTCAGGTAAGTCTAAAGCCAATGGCTGTTAAATTACATGATCAAAAAATGCCTCCTCTTCATATTTGAAACTGGGCCAAGAAATGTTGTAAAGTTAATAAACCGTCATGCTTGTTCTTCTATGCCATATGAAAGAAACTCAAAAGAAAATTTCTTTGCAAGAAAATGTGCAATTAAACAGGACAGAAAAATTAAAGCAAAAAAGCTTAATCAGAGAAGCATCTAAACAACCTTTTCTTCTGTTTAAATATTCAGATATTTCTGTGTCAGAGACTAACAGACAGTTCATACTCTCTAAAAAAAAGAAAGAAAATGCAGAAGAAAACAGCAGCTTTCTCCTCTTTTTCTGCTTGAAATGCACTATTCAGTAGAGTGAATGAATGATTTAAATAGAAGTTCTCAAGTACACACAATATGCTTTGATTTGTACCTGCAGTAATGTCACTGAAGCCAATTAACTAAACCAAGGTTTTGGCTTTTACCTGCAATGTACAAAAAAATATGAGATTCAAGTGATTATACAATGAATAAGGGGTATCTATTCAGAACAAAGCTGGCTAAAAATGCAGAATTGCTTTTTCACTAAACACTTATGTTTGTTCAGAATTTGTTTTTAATCCAACTTGAACCTTTTCTTCCTTCCAAATAATTTTCCAGTGAACTAGAAATTCCGAGAACAGCCTTTTTAAGCAACAAAAGGACTGACTGTGTCTGCCTTTTTTTCAGTTCTCACATAAGATCAGTTCTTATCTCCTCAGGTAGTGATAAAATCAGAAGACAAGAGGCTCTTTAACAGCAGAAAGGGTCAAGATGCTAGAAACAGTCATCCCTTTCCACCCACCATATGGGACTAAATATCAATTTTAACAAGATACAAAATATTTTTTGTCTTAATTTAATTTCAAATCAAATTCTACTACTGTTGATAGAAAAGTCTGCTGATAGTGGTATAACTCATACAGTCCAACCTCAATTTTGGCAGGTCAGCAACTCATGACTGCCACAGAGTTTCCGCTGGATATTGGAAGCTCCCTATATCCCTAGTCAGGACCTATGCTAAAGGAGCAGAACACATCAGTTTGCCTCTTGAAGAATGACAAAGCAAGTTACTTTGTGGGACTGAAAGGAGGCACACTACCTTGCAGCACAGCGGAGAAATGCTACGGCTGAGGCTCTGAGACAGCTCTGAGAACCACTTTAGTGCCATCAAGCTCTCAGCAGTAATGGCCTGGATGCGCCAGCAGGAGGCTGCAGGTCCATCAGCCCTCTGCTGACATCCACATGGCTGGTAAGGGTGCAAGAACCTCTGCTGGCACCTGTCATTCTACCTTCACGATACGACTGCAACAATATGGATTCACACCAGTTGAGTCTGGCCTAGCAGCTGAACCTTCCATGAAATGGGTAGAAAGAACCTCACTCCTGCAAACCCCTATGCCAAGACAGCCACAACATCCTCTCCCACGTGTTACACCTCCATGTGTGCAACCTGGCAACTACAGCTGAGAGCTCCCCTGAATTCACTTCTGGAAAGAAACACACTGGAACTTCCACTGTGGACTCACAGAAGATTCAGTCAAGTCAAATATTTATCCTTTGACCTTTTACATTAAAAAGGGTAACTGAAAAAAAAAAACAAAACAGCAACAAAAACCTGAATGTGCAGATCCCTACAGTAGCTTCAATATATTACTACATTAGAAATGCAGAATATTACCTAGGAAATCCCAGGCCAACTGGCACCACGGTTATTACGGAAAAAAACCCCCAATGACTGCAAAGAGCCTTCTTTATTAACAATACTTTCTATTACAAAATCCCATCCTTCAAACAGAGTGTTATTAGTAATGGCACAGGACACATATTTTGATTCATTTATTGAACCCTTTGGTCTTCTGATTTATTAATAGGGGATTTCTCCAGGTTGGTGGGGCTTACAAAAATCCCGTTTAATTCTTCTTCATTTTTCTTTATTAGGCCCTTACACATTTTAAGCCACTACTTTTCATGCTTTCTGAACTCCAGGCAACTTAGCCAAAAGAGCCAGCACAGGAAGAGACTGCAGATAAAGAAAATTAAAAGCTACAAAATTCTAAATATGCTTTAACTGGACATTTACTGAGGGGAACTTAAAAGACAATTTTATTCAAATATCCTCCACTCTTTCCCTTGGGACAGTAATACTCTCTTTATTCTGCAGCTTATGTGCATACCCTCCTACACGTTTCTGCTAGTCAAAGCTTTCAGGCTAAGCTGATGACAGGTGGCAGTCCTAGCATGAGAGGACCACATGCTGTGGACATTAATGAATTTCCTTCAGGCCCAAATGGAAGTCTTGTAACCTTAGGCTGATTTACTCTCCTCTTCAGTTAAATAAAAATACTTCACCTCATACAAACAGCTCAGCAAGATACAGAAACAGCAAGAGCCAAATGAGTGGAGGGATTTAGAGCTTTTCCAAGGTGTACTTCCAGTTCAACCATTTTCAGTCACTCATTACGGAATGCAGTAAATCTCTTACTCTGCTTTTTGGAATCCAACATGCATTATCCAAAAGCAGGTGAGAATGGAAGACTGGGATGGTAGAGTATATTCCAAAGTTTATTTTACTTCTGTGAGGGACGTCATTGAACTATAGCAAAACAGCTATTCTGACTATAGCTAAATTCAGTGTAATGTCACACCTATGGAATAGAGCATTTTGGAGTTTGCAGTGCCTTATAAGCTTTAGATATTTTATGCCTTTCTAATTAGTTAATATTTCCAGTCTAAAATGCAAAGAAATCAGAATACAGCAAGTTGCCTAAAGCAGCAGATCATGAGGACAGAAACATTCTCAGAAAACTGAAAGTTTTAATTGTAGATGAAACGAACAGAGCTTTGGCTTCCTTCATTTAGCTGGACTTTTGAAAAACTTCAAACCCATGAATTCAAACCTTAGATGGAAGAAAAGAAACATGATTTCTGCTCATAATAATCTTCTTTATATCATGTCTGAGAAAGGAAAAGAACAAAGTCTATATAACAAAGTGTTTGGCTCTAAATGGCCTGAAATAAGTACTGGGTATATAGTCTCTCTCATGGTACTAATAATTCACATTTATTGATGACCTCTGGTCTCAGAGTGACCGTGATAAAGATTATGATGTCGAAATCCAGACATAAAAAACGTTTGGACAAACAGAATGTGTTTCAGAAACGTAGCAGTGTGATACTCAAAAGAGTTTTAGCTTACTGCGGGACATCAGAGAGCAACAAAGTCTTTACATCTATCCACTTTATCTTCCTGTTTTAAGTACCTCACGCTGGTTTTTATCATCAGGATAAAAAGAATCCCAGCAGTCTTCAGGTGACAACAGTAACCTGGACTGGGATTTAAATGAAGGACTTTGTGGTGAAAGATTCTCTTTTTCATTAGCAACCACGTGATTCATAACTCATTTATCTTGCCCTTAAAATAAACCACATTTCCAAAACTGTGTCTTGACATCTCTTCTCTTTTCCTTCAGTTATGACAAATGGAAAAAAATGTACAACATGTATTTCTTCTCTGACTGACAGCTTATACAAATTATTCCTTTATGTCTTTGTAGTTTTACATTCAATATTTTAAATGCCTGAAATTGCATATAGTTGTATTGAATTCCATTAGGATTCCTGAGTCTGTCAGAGTAATAATATATTTGAGTTTTTGAACTTCATACATACTTCATTTCATTTACAATGGTTATGTTAAAAAGTCTGTTTTCTCCTTTTAAACCAGGTACCGAACAAATTCTAATCATTATCCCATAAGATTATGAAAAATTACTATTTTTCTATCCATATTTGAAACAGTCTTTCAGGGAGGGCTGCAACACATGTACTAAAATAATATGCACTCATCCAAAGGCCTTTCAATAACTTCCCTAGTTCCCATGACACACCCAGGATTACCTCTCAACTTTGAGAACACAGATGCCATTCAAATGGTCCCTTCAATTAAGCCACAGGAGATACTCCCTACTGCCCCAAGAAATAAGGAAAATGGGACCCTAAGGACTGCAGAAACAAGAGGAAATAAAATTGTACACTAATGTTTGATAATCTGCATATCAGTAACAGAATATTGTTTTACTCATGCTCCCAACGTTAAATAGAGATAGTTAACTAACAAATGTTGGAAAAGGTCATTCAGCCAATTTCCACCCGTTACTGGAAGATCTTGCAGTAAATACTTACTTGGTCATTTAAAGCCTTCAGGGTGATGCACTGCAATCAGTCTGAATGCTGAACTTTCATCAACTTTCAAGTGTGAGAATGTACAAGATATGTTTAGTCAGGAGCTGGAAACCCTATTTCGTAATTGTATCAAGAGATGTTTGGCATACACGTTATGAACAATATATATGCAGGCTTTCAGAGCAAGGGCTTTTTATAATAGGCCTAATACATGGACATAATATAAAAACATAGCACGTACCAGGAGTAGATCAGAAATTAAAACTGTTATAAATCTGAATTCCTATCAGCAAGGAATAGAATATTTGAATTATGCATAATGTGGGGAAAAGAAAAACAGAACAGTGCACATGCACACACTAAATTACAGGATGAATATCAGAGGCCATCATATTTCATCCCCTACCTCCCCTTCACTAATAAACCCTGCCAATGAAATAAGCCTCAACAAGTTTTTCTCCTGCTTTGTCAGTTCCTCTTGTTCATTGCACCTCACATATCATACTGATTTACTGGTCTTTTCATAGCCCATCTCTCCAGAAGAATAGTTTTTCCACAATGCCCCAAAGAAGCAAACAAATAGCACATATTAAATTCCGTGACAAATTCTTCGTCAAGTCTTTGCAGTACATCCTGCCTTCCGGATTTTGAATATCACAGCTTACGGATTCCATTTGTCTGCTAACATATACAGTGACAATTAAGAAAGACTCAATCACCATGATAATCAGCTCCTTAAGTTGGCAGCCAGAGGCTATCACTAAGGGCAGGATATATTGCCCAATATCCACAAGGTTGTACAGAAAATTCACGTATAAACTCAATAAAAGATGAGACCAGTTTCAGAATTGTTTACAGAGTAAAAAGCAAAGGCAGGCACTCAGCTGCACTAAGCACAAGCTGAGACTCCACCACGCCAAAGCAGGTGCAGGGCACAGCCAGGGCAGGCAGAAGGCTGGCCCTGAGCCTTGCATGCAGCTGAGGTTACCCCAAAGTCCTCTCCTCCACTTTTAGCCAGATGCTTGTAAAAATCATTCTCATGAAGGTGAAGGGGAAAAGGTAGGAGAGACCAGGGCCAAGGGGAGAGAACACATCTTGCTACAGGAAGCTTGGATGTCCAAGGGGACAAAAACATGAAATTCATCATTTTCCCTTCTGCCTTCCCCACCCACTCAACAGAGTGAGTGGGTTGAGAAGTCAGTAAAAGTATTTTCCACAGTTTAAGTAGCTGTTATGCTCTGTATGGCACCTCCTCATTGCTCACATGGATATCCTTTCAGGCATATGTCATCTGCAGACAGAATACGCCCAGACAACACAGCTCCAGTCTCTCCCAGCATGGTCCAGTCTCTAGCACCAACAGCCTTGTTCACATTTATCCATTTGTGTCTAAATGTTTACAATGTTAAAATAAACCTGGTTTGATTTTGAACACAAGCATTGACCAAATCATGACTGATAGCTATGGATCATGCGGACACATACAGTTGGGCATTATACCAACTGCCTCCTGGTGAAAAGAGATCTTTGTGTATAAGAAATTTCTTTTATACTTTAGTTTTTTGCCTGTCCCCAGGGATTATGTCATTATTGATTAGATGCAAAATTAGATCATAACCTGACTAAATAAAATTTCCTTTCATATGACAGTTCTTTGGTCTCTGCTTCCCATGTCACTTTATTACTCATCATGCAAATTATATTAAAATTTTAATTTTCCTTTTCATGTAAGAAGAAAAATCAAGATATCAAACTGCACCCAATTTACATCCATCATTCACAGTGATAGAACAAAAATAAAGCTGTCTTCACATAACAAATGAGCATTGCTTCACAGTTTTGATTATAAAGATAATGCGATCTCTTGCATAAAAAACCCTCTAAAACACACTTTCCCACTTCTCTAATTCTTCTCCAAGTCTACTTGTCACTATTTGGCAGCTCCTGACACTTAAATGGAAGCTGTACATTTTTGCCAAGAAGAACCTTATCCCAGAACAGTATGGTGCTAGACACCTTGACTGTATTGTCTCCACAGTATCTGACTCTGTACGTGGTCAGTAAAATAACAAATCCTACCAGAAATAGATTTTCAATTAATACAACTCTTTTCTATATCACTTTTTATCCTTGTTTATCATGCTGACTGATACAAACGTCAAGCATTGCATGGCAAAGACCGACAACACAGAAGATTTCAGGTCAGATATTCAATAATGTATTTGACATATCAAAACCATTTCCTATGAACAAAGCATCCTGAAGTCAGGTCTTAGCCAGATAGCAAAGTCGTGTTTAGCTGGAAAAGAAGGAACAGGCTAAGAGAACTTCAAAATATTTTTAATTCAAATTCTGAAGTTAAAATTTAGGTGAAATTTCCCACACAGTACCATTGCATGGAGCCTTACAAGCTCTGCCGGTTAGCATCCAAGCAGTGTGAAACCCTGTGCCTGTTCTGAGCGGGAGTTTTGGGAGGAAGAAACCCCATAACAAATGGGAAGAAAATTTGGCGTCTGCCCTGATTAAAAGTGAGTTTTAGAGGGGAGCTGGGTTTTAGTCATGAGCATGTCTACTGACAAGCATATCTGTAAAGCACAGGCTTGTCTTTTTTGACCATATTGTTCAGCTACAGATATGTTAAACAACTAGAGACCATGTTGATTTCTTCACCAAACCCACCCAAAAGCCTCAACAGCAACTAAGGTACAGAGGGATGAATATTCTTATTATTTTTACATGACAGTGAAACCTGGAGAAAGAACAAAATAAAGTTAGGGCTTAAAGAAAAATCTAAAGCAAAACCTGAAGGAAGCAGAGAAATTATAAAATTGCAAACAGAGATTCAGAAACCACTCCACAGAGTAAGCCATCCTGACACTACACTGCGATTCATACTTGAAAGGAGAAAATATACCTTTGTACAGAAAAAGAACAGTCTATTCACTTTTTAAAATCCCATGATCAGAAACATGATGTCAAAACAGAAGGAGTTCAGATATTTCCGTGCCTCTGTTTCAGTTTTAATAGATGCCACATCCCCAAGAAACAGGAGAGAAAAAGGTCAGCTGAGCTAAACTGCATGAGGAAAAGAGTGACTAATGGAGGGAAAAGGAGAGAAGTGATGAGGAGAGAGATGTACTTGTAAAGGCAATACCTTGGGAGCAGAGAAACCTACTTTTTATTTCTCATGTTTTGTCCCTGGCCCATTGTACAAATATCAGCAAATCACTGAATCACTTTGCAAATCTGAGACAAGTTGTGCTCCTTGCAAACTGGAGAGAGGAAAGATGCAGAGGCAGAACAGAATAGCTCCCATGGCATTGTTGTAATGTGATTTCTCATATCACCAGCAAATAGTCCCAGCAGAAAATACTTTTTACTATTGGGGCTGAATTATTTATTTTGCAGATGCATGTAAAAGCCACCATTGGGGCTTGCTTAGTTCTTTGATATAATGCAAAGCACACATATCATGGAAAGGTAACCACTGTCCCAAGGAGGTGACAATCCATCCTTAATGTGGGGAGCAGCAGACGGAGGCCTCCAAAAACCTGTGGGGCAGCATAAGGTGAGTACAAAGCAATTATAGTTAATGTCACTTCTCACCACCTGCTAAATCTTCACTGAGTGTTCCTTAGTCAAAAATCCATCTACTATTACTATGTTAGCCACAAACTTGACAGAGATGCAACTCCGTCTCCTTTGCCCCAGGAGACTGCCTTTGCCCCAGGACCCAGCCTACCCTCCAGGGCAATTTCAATTCATACAGGATTCACACAAGTAAGTATCCAAGGCTTGCTTTCAGAAGCATTTTCCAGAAGATATTGTTCCAGAAAGAAGCCAATCTGATGAAAATGAAACTCTGCAAAAACATGAATTCCATTTTGCTGCATTTTTTTTTCCAGCTGTGTCCACAGCAGGGTTAGAGACAAATTACCCTGTACAGCCATTATGATTAAAATACTCCCCCTGAACATGAAAATTTGTGCAACACATTTGCTACAAACTGTTCAATTAGCCTTCAAGGCCCATGGGCACGCATTTACGGTCAAGTTAGTGGTCATTGTGGGTGGGGTGACCTGTTCCACCTTGTATGACTAATGAACTCTTCACTGGGGTGGGAATATGAGTCTGGTGTGCCCACATGCCTATTAATTGTGTCACCCTTTGGACCATGGTGCCTGTCTCACACATTTTAATAGTAAAATGAAAATGTTTCAGCTTAAGACAGTGAGAAAGTGAGGTCTCCTACTGTCTTTGGGATGCTGGAATTCCCTGTCCTGGTCTCTAGGTTTAGTCAGTGTTTAATTATTGATACAAAAATACATGGCTATAAATAGTAGAAACTGAGAATTATTCACCCTTGCTCCTTGTTCAGTGGTGGGTAGGAATTATTTGAGTCCTGTATTTCTGGTATGTGCATTTGCAGCTACACTGCTAGTTCCAAGGGGAAAGGATGCGCTTTTTTTCCTAAGGGGTACGCAAGATAGAAGAAACACTAAAAAAAGAAAAAGAAAAGGAAAAGGAAAAGGAAAAGGAAAAGGAAAAGGAAAAGGAAAAGGAAAAGGAAAAGGAAAAGAAAAAGAAAAAGAAAAAAGGTTGACGATTTCTTAAAGAATACTTAACACATCAAAAGCATCTTTTCATCCAACTGCAATTTTGGTTCTAACACATGGTCTAATTTTCAGAAGTATTCACAAGTGTCATCTACCACCCCTGTAACCAAGAAGTGAATCTGAAGTGAAGATGAGGTCATGAAGCTTTAGGTTTTCTTCCAAATACAGAAAACTATAATGCTTAGCTTTGCTTTGCCTGGCTGCTAGGTTTGCAGGGGAGGCAGGAAATGGTGTTCGCTTTTGTTGAGGTTTTACTAATCACCTGAAGAATAAGTACTTTTAATCAGCTAGAAAGAGTCATAGAAATGTAAAATTTTGAACTGTTAATCTTCTGAGCCCTGTTGGTGACCAGTAAAGGAGGATAAACAAAAGGATAACTAAGTTTTCCCAAATGAAGGAAAGCTTAGTCTTATAAATGCTTAAGACCTTACATACCTTTCAGAAAAGGAGCTTCCACACTGCTCCCTGTTTTTCTACCCTCTAGAGATGTAACTCAACACTCAGCTCAGGGGCAAGGAAATAAAAGAAGATTTTACTAGAGAACATACGAAGTTGGTAAAAGTTCATATGAAGAGAGGAACATAAATGCCATAAATGAAAACAAAAATTTTTGTTTACAGTATTCACAAGCGAGGCTAAAATCTGGAGGCAACCATATCACTTGAATCTTTCACTGCAGCAAGAGAAGAACAATTAGAGAATCGGGATTACTGTAAACATGTCAGAAAGTACTGAGTGACACTTTCTTTATGTAGCAGATTGTTATGAGTCGAAAATTTTAGTATGAACAAAACACCTTCTATAAGCATGGGGTTTTTTAACAATATCTCCCTAAAATTTTTCCTCACTGTATCCAATTAACCCCATAATGCTCTTTTTTCTTTTTTCTTTTTTTTTGTTTTTTGACAATCTTTTTCAAATTTGAGAATAGTAAAGAAGATTATTAAAAAATAAAATTTATTGACTACATTCTTCTGCTTTTTTCTTTTTCTGAAGAATATATATAAATACATATATTCAATTTTACAAATTATTTCTAGTAATTTTTTCCTAAAACAAAATAGCTTAGTGTCCCATTTATGCAAAAATATTACAAATGCTTATGTAATAGTATTAAATTTACATCTTACTCCTCGCAATTTTATTCACATTTGCTATTTGTGCTTCCATGTTACTCATTAAAATAATAGTATTACATCTTCTGACATGATGACAAATTGCAGTTCTTACATGTCCTAGCAGGGACACATTACTGGACAAGAAAAATAGTATTCACATATAAATGAGTGCTTCTTCATTTATGAAACGTTGCCCATACTTCCATGTTAACTTAGTCAATGTTCATTAATATTTTAATAAATTCAAATGACTCTTCATCCATTCAAAAATTTATGAACAATGACTGAGTGTGGGATTTGAAAACTCATAGAATGGATTTCGCTGTTTCTATTTATAAAAATATTCATGGATACTGTTCTGGATAGTTACCATTCTCAGCTCCCACTGGGTAAAGGTAGGATTTGATAAAGCATGCTCTTACTGCAACATCTGCAGGCACAGATGAAAGTTAGGCTCCATTTCAGTCTGCTGGAATGGTATGAGTTACAGCCATAAAGCAAGAGAGGATCCCAGCACCAAGGGTGAAAATTACAGACAAAAGAAAGGGGAAGCACAAAATCAGAAGAATCCTGGGAATGATTCTAAGGAGTTAGATGTGCTTTTCTGGTAACTAATTCTATGCAGGCATATAATAAAGGTTGTTGTTATCCTATATGAATACAGAAGATGAAGTTATATCAGTTGGGGCATGTTTCAAAACTCAAGGAAGGAAACAGTGTTAGCAGTGGGATCAGTATCAAGACACTGATAAGGATGACAGGCCTTACGAAACCTGGCACCGAAGAGCCGTGTCTCACCCACGCTCTTGGCACTACCATCCTCTCACCCCTTGGGAAGCCTGAGAAGCCTGCCAGCTCTCCATTTTAGCATCTCTTCATTCCAATAATCCCAGAAACACTGTCTTCAAATTCTAAACCAATTTAATCAAAACCAGTGGTAACCTTTCATTGATTTGAGTAAGAACCGGTCAGGCCTTTCAACTGGGAGATGCGTGAGGCAAGAACGTAGCACTTCTTCATGTACTAATTGTATAATAATTAATTAAAGTAAATTTGATCAAATATAACTTAGAGAAAACCACTCTCCTGAATTATGGCTGTTGAAACATAGCCAGAGAAGCACTTTCAGGAGCCTGCTTGGCTGTGCAGTGCTGATTTAATTATGATGTTTAGACATGGTCTACTATAGAGATACCTGCTGTAGCTTGCAAGCTACATCAGAGCTCAGAGGGACGAGCTGATGTGTCACCAGTCAGCAAGACAGAAGTGCAGTACACCATTATGTGAATGAATATGGCTTACCTTTTAGAGGTTTGTCTAAACTGTTCCTTTAGTTTGGACCCAAGAAAATTTACACCAGTCATTTAAGTCTGAAATTTAGGTTTCAGAGAAATTTTGTCAAAACTCGCACAGTTTTTCTGCATTAATACATTACTGTACACGATTTTGCAGATTCTCAGTGATTTGGACATAAAATCCATGAGTCCACCTAACTAACTCATCAAGTACTAGAGTCTTTCATCCCTAAAGCTTCTTCCAACATATAGCTGTGGAGATATAGCAAACAGCTACAGAATCTACTACTAAAAGTTCAGTGTTACAATCTCAACATTTTAACAAAAGTAAACAAAGACTGTGCACTGAAAAAAATCCATTAAGTGCTAACTTTAATGTATATTATACATTTTTCTGATGTCAGAAAATGTAATCTAAAAAAGCACAACAAATTTTCTTTCCTATTACTGATAAGATGTTTTTCTCTTTTTTTTGCTGTCTTTTGGGTTTGTTTTTTTTAACTCACTAATGAAAACAGGCAATCCTGTATTTTGTTTCATAGTGCTTCCCTAGGGGCAAAGACAAACTTCACTCTTATCTGTTCTTTTGTTGTTCCTAGAATGATTGCTCTGTTCATTATATTGTTTGATGTTGCCATCTCAGCTTTCCAGTGCCTGATTTGTTCACTTCATTCTCAAAGTTATTAGGCTCTTCATTCCAAAAATAAGCTGATTTTCTCATTTAAAAACCAATGTCTTTTTGTGTATCATAGATTTACAGTTCACAGTGTTAACAGATCATGGAAACAGTGACATAAAAGATTAAATTATGAAAATGTATTTCACTTGCATAAAAAGGAAACAAGTGATAGGGCCACAGAAGTGAATATAGATCATTACTGCACAAAGATCATAATCAATAAGCACCCATAAGGCACCTGAGTTACAACCCTCATAAGTTCACAGAATGCTAAGAAACAAAATCTGAATTTGTGGATTATAAGATAGAGTGTGCTGGCCACATTCCACTCTCCCGCTGTGCACCCACCCAGTTGCACAATGAATTTACCTCTGAGGTGGGAGTGGTGATGACTGTATCTCACCCACTTCACCTGTGCATATGGATTCTGGAGCACAATAGGAATTAGAATGGTGTTTCTACCCTTTTGAGTGATCAGTCCTTTCCAAAAACAAATACCGTTAAGACACCACTGCCTTTTTGGTTTTTTTTTAAGTACTTTATGTATCCCAAACCAGCATTTCTCAAGAGGACTTTATATGTAACAACTGAGTAAAAATATGGTGACTCAGCTGTATTTTGACTTGAACTTTCAAAACTGTAAATTTTCTTCTTGAAAACACTCCTCCACACATCCTCTGCAATGGTAAAAATAAACAGAAGTTCTTAAACTCTTTCATAAGTTGTTTTCTAAGTATAAAAGAGAATTACCAATAAAATAAATAAAACTAACAATCCCAAAATAAAATCTCCAATCTGCTGCTATGTGTTAACATATTGGTTTTCTTATGTGTCTTCAAATAAAACCCACCAGAAATAACAAGGAACATTGGGATTGTCTTTTACAATGCAATCTTTATGTAATGGCTAAACTTCAATTTCATATGGAAGAACATACCACTCAATAGCCTGACAGAATGCCACCTAGCTTTGTCTTTTTAAATGCCCACCACAAATCCTACAAGATCACGAGTTCCCAAAGGCTAAGGCATTAGTAAAGGTTAGAGGCCAAGATCCATGTTGCCTTCACAGGGTAAAGGAGCTTGAGCACTGCGTGTGCGACTTGTTTCAACAGCTCCTCCTCTTTGGTCTATGTGCACACAGCATGCCAGTCTACCGCTTGGCTGTGCAGACAAAATCAATGCAAAAAGAAGGCCAGCACATAGTTATACAGCATTTGGAATCCCAAAAAGTCAGTATCAAGGGGTTCTCCACTACCATTTCAACCTTCTTCTTGTAAAGAAGGTTGAAATGAATGAATTGAATGAAGGTTGAAATGAATTCTCCTGCCACTTGAATTAGCAAGCTGATACTTACACACCTGCTGAGAGCTACTGACTCCTGACTAATGCCACAGTCATCTTGACTGTGAATATGGGCTGGGCATGCTGGCTTTAGGCTGTGGGTGTGCAGGTATCTAAGGCACACTCAGTCCTTTTCTTGTGTACTTACTAGCTGAAGCTGCTCTGACATACTTTGAGCCCATTCAGTTCAGTGAGGTGGCATCAAACTGTGATGTTTTTCATTACGAGGAGTTAATTCTAAGCCTTATCAGTGAGCTGAACTTAAGTTTCTGCTGCCAAACGAGAAGGACAATTCCATGTTGCACCTACTAGAAATGGGTAGGCTCTGTTCACCGTTGTTACCTCATCCATCTTGTAGGTCTACACTACATAAGTGAAAAGAAAGGCACCTTCCAACCCAAACCATATGAGGATGTCAAGGTGGGCAGGGCTAGGAAAATAAAGACAGCAACTGCAAATTGAACTAGAGGTCAATTCAAGAGCCTGAAACTTCTAAGTCTCATTTTAGAACAATGCCATAAATGCTTGTTAAAGGAAAACTTGCAAGCAACAACCATCCTGTTTATCTGTGTCTCATTAAACATCTTAAGAAGCAGGAACAGGTCAGTCATCTGGAGCTGACACTTATTCAAATTTAGAATTATCTATTCTGTAATTTCAGCAACCAGAAGTATGCACTTTTACAGAAATTGAAGCAATTTTGCCCAGGTTTGCAACACTCATGCTGCATACTTGCATTTCCATTAAGGGTGCTATTCCCAGCCATGAACTCTGCTCTCCAGAAAGGATCAGAGACAGCATGAAAAGTATGAAGTCTGAAACTATTATGACAAGGTATCAAGTAGCACATTAATATGCAGTGTCTGGCACAGATTAATTTTAATGCACGAGCCCTTGGGTCACATCAACATCACAGAGTTTTCTGGGTCACCAAATTAAAAGGCATGGCATCATCTCCTTTTGACACAGAAGCAGTTCATTAAAAATATTTGCAGAGATATAGGAAAGGAATCTTGGTCAGGCAGAAGCTTTGAAAATTCTTCTTCAAGTTATGCTGGCTTGAGTAGAGACTTGAACAGAGACAAGGTCTTCTGGGAAGAAAAGTCAAACTTGAAAATTAAACTAGATTAAAGTTCTCAGATGGACTTTGTTCTCAGAGGTGAAGTACACTGAGAATGTGTAAGTTCCTGGCATATCCTGTACAGACCATAAATGCTGATTTTTCAATGAGTTTTTGAACCTACTGTACCTCTGATTTATCATCAGAACAATGTTGGTGGTTGTTCAAGAATGATTAAATTTTCTCTACAAATAGTGCTCTATTCCAAGTGTCAATTTTGATGAATAGTTTGTCAAGTCATGACACAAAGAGCTGAAATAAATCTGTCATCACATGGTGTTTATCATTAAGAAAACAATTTGTACTTTCTTGAGCATCACATTAATTTACTTCTATTTGTGACTAGAGCTACATAAAAGTATTGGAGTTTCTTGCATTATCTACGCAAATTACTTGTCAGCTATAATCAGAAAGGTTATATTTTGCAGAAAACATTAATTCACTCTTTTTTATAAAAGTTGCTTCAAATATTTTTGAATGTCTAAAACAAGAAAATTAGAGCTCTAAGCCACTGCTACTGTCAGTCTTCACAATAATCACCAACAACATTAGCAGAAAATAAATGAGATTCTGGTGTCAAGTTACCTGAATAGAAAAAATATTGTAGCTGATTAAAAAAAAAAAACAACCTGAGAAAAAAAAAATCAATATAATACAAGCAAATAGTGATTTCAAGTACAAGACTATGGAGAGGATAATCACAGACAATCAGACACCTTCCAAAATCTTTACTGTATCTGAATGGAGACTGTGTACTTGCACATTTAGCTGTTGCACTCTTGCCTCTTACATGACAGCAACGGCAAACTCAAGGACTCAGTATAGAACTCTGAAGTTGACCAGAGTTTGCAGAAAAGCTTGCCTTGAATGTGTCTGACACATCAAAAAGATGACAGAAGATGTTATTAAAATGTTTATATAACTATAATGATATTCTGAAAGCACTAGTCAGTTTATACCAATCTCATGTGGTTTTGCCATTCTGTTTTACTTTTCTACACTCTTTGCTTGTTCCTTTTATAGCAGTGCCCTTAAAATTGAAAACTGACCAAATATTTATACTAGTCCATAAGTGTATTCATAGAATTTTAACTTTGGACACCTTTAAATGTGGGGGAAAAAAAAAACCTGTAGGCACATCAGAAATTATAATTGCATACTCAAAATTTTAAAAAAACAAAGTGTATTTCATTATCCATTCTTTGAGAGAGAGAGGTTGATAGGGAATCTGAAGTGACAGCTATTACACACAAAGTCGTCGTCAGTATAGGTTGTATTGCCAATACCTTCAGACGGAGAGAGACATTGTCCATTCTTGCACCCATTTCTGTTGTGCTCTGCTCCTAAGGAGAATCCTCACAGCATTGAAGTTTGCACATGAACTTCATTTTGTGAAAGCACTAAGTACACCTCAAAGTGTTTGTCCTTTGACAAATATTACTTTCATTATTCTTATGATTAAGCTCCAGTCACTTGTGGTGGTTTTGTTTGCCTAGTTTCATTGTTCTTCCCTCATAGCTGACACCTATGAGTAGATAGAATAGTCTAGCAGTCACCCAGATAGGATTCATTAATTTTGCTGATAATAAACTACAGTTATCCACACCACATTTGTAATACATCACCTAATTAGTGATATGCAGGAGATCTCAAGGGAGCAAGCATTTTCCTACATTCTTCACAGCTCTTGTCTGGCTAATGTTTGTCCTTCTCTCTCCCAAAAAAGAAAGCTGTTCTACCAGATGCTGAAACAGCCCACACACCTTCAGAGAACAATACTGCTCAATATTTCTGAGCTTGTATGACACAACAGCTCACTAGCACAATTATAGCAGGATACTATAGCAGCATATTGCAGTCTCCTTGTAATGCTACTGCATCCTAAATCTCCTTTTTAAATTTATTAAAATAAAAAACAAATAATAAAAGTATTTTATCAACTATTTACTTACAAATTACTGGCGTCAGATCTGAAACAGAATTTTAAAAAGTTTTCTTTTTACAGAAATGTAAAAAAGTTCTGTTTAAACCCATCTGTTTTTCAGTTTGTCCCCCAGAGCTTTCCTTTCTGTTCTGTCTAGTTAAAAAGCTGTTGGGATTCTTGGACAGCTGGATACAATTCTTGGCTATGATCTCCATCTCATGAATCCCTTTCACTGCGTGAGGACCATATCCAAATGGATTTATAAGTATATATCCATTTTCCCTTAGGAATTCTTTTTTGTAGTCATACTTTCCTGAAGATTAACCATGATTCATACATGTGATAATTAATTACAATATCACACTCCTCCCCCAAGGCAAGCAGCTGACCCCTAGCTCACTCTAGAAACACAAATACCCCTTGGGAATGGCTAGGCAAAGACATCTCCTAGCTGGACCACAAACAGAACATGCAGATTTCAAACAGAACAGAAAAGATCTCACCAGTGGGTAACTCAACCAATAAACATTTACCTGAATGCCTTGCAGGGCAGCGTTCAGACCTCTGCCTGTGACACTGACAGACTGAGAACGATCCCATGCCAGCATAGGAGTAAGAGGGGGAAACATCCAAGTTGCTCAATGCTAGCTGTGGAGAGAGAATCTTAGCTAGAGTTAGACCCAAAGTTTCAGGTAATAATGATCCTAGGATTAGTGGTGCATTGATATAAGACCTCTGTCACAATAGTGGATTGGAGGGATCAGACATCTGTACTGAAAAAATTAGAAAATTAATCAAGCTGCTGCAAAATTGTGGATGAAAATTTGCAAGTATGAACTTAGAAATGGTTAGAAAAGAGTTGTGCTAGTTAGTTTTGCCACAGTATGTCTCTGCATCCATATAAATTCCTGCCTTGGTCCTCTTCCAAACACAGGCACAGGGATAGTAACTGAAGTTTTGAAAACTGCATTTGTTTTCGTTTTTTTTTTTAAGTATTTGAGGTCAGTACCTCTAAACCTGGTCTTCATAATCCAACCGATATTTCCAAATAGGTTAGAGCAATAAAGATAAAATTATGTTGCGGCTAGAATGATTTGTCTTTGCTATTAATATGCAAAAAGTGACACTGCCACAGTCGGTAAGACTGAGATACAAGAGTGCTATGTTCTTTTTTGCTAAGAGCCAGCTTAAGGCTTCTGAGATAGATAACATGAGCCTGCCAGGACAGAAGATGCCTTATGACCTCGGTGAGGACTGGGCAATTCCTTTTAGGTAAATGGTTGTTGGGAAAGGAGAAGAGGGCATTGGAATGCAGCAGGCATTTGTTGTGGTATAAAAGGATACCTGAAACAACCTCTGTGAAGATCTCTGTCCCTCCTTCAGCAGACAGTAACACCTCATTCACCCATTAATTGAAGGCAATGCTAACAGTAGCTGACAATCTGACTTTTCAGGGTTTGTCATTAGATGAAGTGGTCTGTCTGCTTTGCTCCACCATAAGCAATGTGCCTAATTTTCCTCTATTTAGAGGCAGGCCAGTCCTTTATCATCTGATAAAGGAAATCATTCTGATTGCCAGGATTGCACTGTTGTCATGTAGCAGAGGCTATGAATCCACCAACCAGAAATGATACTCTACTAAAATGTAACTTGTGCAAATATGTGGGAACAGGATGAAGTTGTGTCAGTAAACAGCCCTATCAGCATCACGTGGCACCATCCAGTCATGCACTTTGCAATGAAATAATAACCTCAGTATTACTTTGTGTTGGAAATGCTACCTCTTAAGTCATAAGCAGTTCAATACTGCCAAGAGTCCAAAACTGTGCACACAGGTTTTTCACTTCATTTACTTGCTTCTAGCAAAACACTCTTGCAAAGGCACAAAGTATGCTGTGTTCAGTTATGACATGAATAATTTCAAATATTTAGCATGCTTCAGGATGGATTTAAGCAGTTATTTTTAGGTTCCCTAGTTTGGAAGCTCTGAGACTGCGATCTCTCACGTTTTCCACAAATGTATGATTACAGCCTAAATATATTTTTTCTAGAGAAAACCTTCTCTCCAAATTAGAAACTCTTTCAAAGCTTTTAATAGATTATCCAAAACTCAACAGTGAATTGTGCTTTATAAGTACATTTAACAGTCTGCCAGACAGGGTCTTGATAAAGAAATGTGGAGGAGGAGGAGGGGATGTAAGAAAAAAAAGAAAAAAAGAAGAAAGAGTACCAATGTACTCCATTCTTAGTTCTCCAAAGGTGAACAGAGATTCAAAACTGATCAAACTGTCACAGAGAAAGTCCTTTCTTATAAAGGCAACAAAAAGCATTATTTTCCCTTTTACATAACTGGTCTGTTGTCAGCTCTTCTGTCACCATGGAGACTACCATTGTTGCTGCTGCTGATTTTGTCTAACTGGTCAGTGCATGTTTGTATCATCACCCAATACCAAGCTGACTCTCCAGTATAGAAATCTGTATTTACTACAAATTAATGTCAGTCTAGTAAAAGAAATTAATTTGATTTTCTTGTGTTGATTTTTTTTTGTTGCTTCCTTTATATCATACACAAATTCCTATGAATTTACTTTCCTTAATCTCTTTCAAACACAAATTCCACGGCTGATACAAGTATAATGAAGGGACTGCTGCTTTCACTGCAGGTTAACCCCCCTGTTCTTACTCTTCCATTTATCAAATAGTATAGAAAAAAAATTACAATTATTTAGTGTGGTCAGCTGAGAACATGATGTCTGAATTCCTTCCTCAAAGTAGTACAGACAAGACACTAAATCTCACTGAACCTGCATTCAGTTTCTTCCTGGTAAGACCAGAGAATGATACAATATCTGATGTTCTCTAACAAACACTGTCCAGTGTACTTACAGATATATCGAAAAATCAGAAATAGATATTTATTTTCAAGTATTCAATCATATATAAAAATTTAAGCATTATTTACACAGTTATTGTAAAATACTAACAGAGTCTTAGAAGTATCCTTTCAACACCAGCAGCATGAGAGTTTCTGCTTTTCTTTTGGAATAACCTCAACATAGACAATAGTGGCTTTATTCAAAACTTAAGGAGCATTTTAGATACGACATTCAGAAATGCAAAATAACTTTTGGAGCATTGCATTTCATTTTACCGGTTTCTTCACAAGAGGTTGAAAACAGTACAGATCTTCTCTGAAGTGATAATGAGAGCCTAAGCGATTTGGAAGCAGAGAAAGAGAAGTTTTAAAATTTCCTTTCTCACACTTCCCCAAATGAAACTGCTAGGGTCACGAGAAAGAACAGGCACTACACAGTCTCCTGGTTACCTTTTCGGATAACCAATCCTGGTTTCTTTTCTGAAACTAACTTTCCCTATAGTAGCAAATATTTTTCACCTTTCCTAGTGTAGTGGTTTCGTTCACATTTCTTATTTTTTGTGAGATAGGAGATTTGGAGGAATGCAAAGCAGGCTCAAAACTTAAAGAATATGAAAAAAGTTTATTAACAGAGCTAAGAGAAAAAAAAGAAATAATAAGAAATTAAAGCAAACCTCTCTTTTCTCCAGCACTCCCCTCCCTGTCCTCCTTCCNTTGTGCTGCTGGCTGCTTGATGCTTGTCTCTCAGCTACATCGGCTCCCGCCAGGTTTCCGTGGGCCATGTGGAAGGGGGGGTGGGGGAAGGGAGTGCTCAGAAGCCTCAGCTGGGTGGTCTCGGCTATTGCAGCAGTTCATGGCTGTTCCTCAGCTGCCTGGGGCTCTGAGGGGCTCTCCCGCACGCACCCGGGGCTGTGCCCCAACGATGGGTGGGGAGGGGAGGCCTGAGGCCGCTCCGAGAAATGGAGCCTCAGTGCCCATCTTCCCCCTCTCCCGCATGGGAGGCTCCTGCCAGAAGGGAACTTCCTGTGTTCTCACAGGCCCTAAATATGGAAATTTCAAAAAGCACCACTGGCCAAAAGATCTGTCAGTCAGCTCAGGTTCAACATACCACACCTAGAAACACAGGATTGGCCACTGTAACGTGGATGACTCTTGACGTGATTCATGTTGCTCACATTTTCATTGTGTCTTGTCTGGACCACGGTAATGAGACACAGATGGACATGCCACCCTCAATGCTTAGCAATTGCCAACTAGTAAAGATCAGCACAACACATCTCCTCTGCAGAATATGTTACTATGAGATAATCAAGCTCTTTTCTTGTTGTCTGTTACTGATTTCCATGAAATTGCAAATCAGGTACAAGGTCTTGTCTTACCTCTTCAAGTTTAAGAACTTGTAACACTGCAATATGACAATTGTGCTTAATGACAGCATCTGGGGTGGTACAAGAGAAGGCTGAGGAGACAAAATTGACCTAGACTGGGAATGAGGTTTGGAATTTGGGCAAGAACTTTCTGAATAGTTACGAAAATTCACAGGTCTTGCTACTTTCTCTTCCTAGAACAGAGGTTACTGCTTTGATATCAACTTGTCTGACACATAGACAATTTTCCTTTAAAGGAACCTAATTAAAAAACAAAACTAGCAAGCTTCGATCACCACAGACAGTGAAATGACTGAAATATACTGCTGACCTCTTGCTTCATTAGCTGGGGATAAAGCATCCACTGAGGAAATATATGACAAACATTAGCCATGTCAGCTGCTGAAGAGAGCTCAGACATTGGTGATGAGCAAAAGTTACACACAGTGCTGACCACTCAGCAGAACTTCAAAGAAAAATGCTTAATTTCTCCACCGAGAAAGCACAGAACAAAAAATTTCCATTTAAACAGTGGAACAGAGGAAACAAAGTATGCTCTTGCTCAACCAGGACTTTGAAAAAGGAGATGCATTTTACTACCTGTAGAATGTAACTTTTTCATGAACAACAGCACAGAATATCAGCCATTATACTGCACAAATAATGATCTAACCCTGCGGCTCCTTACACCAGCAAAATTTTGTAGTGTGGACCAAAAAAATTTTGCTGATCAAAGCTACAAAAAAACATCATCCCTCTCTCCAGGTTATTTCTGCTTTCACCCTTAGTATACACATTCTGGGTCTACAATGCCAAATCTCCCTCTTCCTGGGCTTGAATCACTGATTTATTTCAGATCCAATGATACAATACTTGCTACACAGTTATGCAGCTTAAACAGAAGGGCATTCCTCAGTCTTCCTGCTGTATCACTTCAAAAGAAACATTATCAGAAGGGCTATCATCAGTCTAAACAACACCCTAGAAACTGCACTGGTTACTCATCTGAATGGTGACAAACCTCCTCAGCCTGATAGGATTTATATCTGACCACTGAGCAGCCTAGCATTACTTGTACAGTCAGATTCTTCCTTACAGATAACCCACATCAGTCTCTCTCAAAATAGTGCAGTTCCTTAACGCACACAGTTCTTCACCACACCTTCTAGAGATCCTTCATTGGCTCCTGCAGTCAGAAACATACTGGTAGACACAACTTGACGCAAACATTACCCAGAACAGAAAAAGCTGTTAAATTTACAAGCAGCACTGTGAACTCCGTGCTCTGCCCCTTCAAACAGACCTTCCCCAAGAGTATTTTAATCTGCAGGCAAGCACTGTGCCACAGTGAAATTGTAACAGACTTTTACATGTAAAAGTGACACAATATCGAGAACAGGCTGAACCTCCCAGCTGAAGTCACTAGATAATTAAATGGGCATCCCTGACTAGATACATTTGTTGTTTTGCTCTAGACATTGTCTCTCACACATGTAAAGAGTAAAACTAGTTTTGAAACCATTAACTTACTGGGTTAACTCGTATTTCCACTACACAAGCTTAAGCACTCTTAAACACAGACTAGCACCTTAAAAAGGTGTGGCCCTCTCAGACGGATATTGCCTGCAACTTCTCACAGTCTTTGCTTATTCTTGGGCTCACCATTCTCACCTTCAGGCTTTCCATCAGGCCCTCTAGCTGGGGAAGAACAAGGCAAATCTATTTACTATGCCAATATTTTAGAAAAACCAAAAACTCTGAAATTCCTATGTTCAGTTGAAGATGTACTTCAGATTAAAAAGTAAATATGTTGGATTTTGGTGATGACTTAGAGACAGAAATCTACTGAGTGGTATGTAGCATCTCAGCCTATAAAAAATCCAGCTCAAAGAATATTTCTGTCAGGTAGTCTGCATTTTTTTAACGGTAAGGGCTTTCAGGAGAGTAATTGTCCATCACAGAAGTAAACTATACAGACAAAAGTTGCACTCAGAAGAGAAGAAATCCTATATGTATGTGGGAAGCACTAAAAAGGATAGAAGGCCTTCTAAAAGTGTGAGAAATAAAAGCAAGTTTTAAGAATAAAGCAGAGGATTTTAGGGAAAAGCTTTGGCTGTGAAAATATTAAAGATACAATTATACAACAGAGCAAGGACATTAAAACAATGGTTAGAGTCTCTAGGCCTAGCTGAGATAGCTTTTGGAGTTGCAAAAAATATGCTTAGCAAGATAGATAAGGTTAAGCTTAATAATGGGATACTGTGCATTGTTATAAGGTATAAAACAAGCAAGTACTGTGTATCACACATGTATGTGCAATATGGAAGATTGGTTAAAACAGCTGTCTGTAACTCTTAGAATATCTGCAATTGGTGGAAAAACTTTTAAGAATGCTCTATAACCAGGAAGTTTGGGTTTTGCTGGCGCAACGCAAGCTTGTAACATCTCCAGTGTCTCAACTCTGTATATGAGACTGATAAAATAATAAAAGCTCAAGGAGCATCTGTCCTGGCTCCCCATCCCGTTTGGATAAGGCGGCATAATGGTGCTCTGAAGTATGAGGCAAAGGATATGTTCTAGCATCCTTCATGGACTGCTCTGCCCAGCCACCTCCTGCCGACCAGCCCCACATCAGGAAAATTACCGTTGAAAGGAAACGTATTTATCTCTTGAAATAAAAGAGCCTCTCCTCCTTGCCTTCCTGGATGCCGGTGTGAGGTGAGAAAGGGGATCTGTGGGGAACGTAAGGATGGGACAATATTTGTCCAAAAATAAATGGGACGTTTATTACCAGATTATGACACTTTTAAAAAGAAATCTGATACCAACGTCCAGAAAAATGAACTGATAGACTTGATAACTTGGGTTGATACAAACTTTCCTTCTATAAACCCAAGATCTGCCTCAACTTATGATTTCTGGGACATGGTGAACTGGAAATTATATAATGCTCTCTCTGTGGAACGAGATGAGACTGTGGCAAAATTTTTCCCAATGTGTAGAATACTGATGGAACTGTTTAAAAATTCTGAGTTCCCCATCGACCCCACAGAGTGCCAGAGTGAAACTGAGTTGGGGGCTCCACCGGGGGACTCCTCAGGGACTCCATCGAGGCTCCAAATCGACTCTGCAGCACCCTGCTTACGCATCTCTGATCACCAGACAGACCCTGTGTCACGCGCTGCGGACCATACTAACCCTGTGCCTCCTGCCGCATCCTGCCGCGATACTTGGGTCTCCTCGTCGGTCGAAAGTGGTCTCCCGACCCCCTCTGATCCCCACCGCACTCCCCCTAATCCCCAGACACCCGAAACTCGTGTTTTTCTGGGTTCCTCTCGGTCGCAAGCTCATCGCATCACTCCCCCTGCGCTGTTTCCTCCCTCCAACCCCTCCGGTACTTCTGATGTCCCTCCCCAGGGAGCTGTAACCCCGTCAGCACCCCCAAACAGTCTGCTTCGACCCTTGCCACTGCATTCCTATACCCAAAGCTCCCCCACGGCTTCTGGCGTTCGTGGGGAGGACAGGGAAGCGGCAGCCAGAGGCGGCCCCGGCCCCGTCAGTTCAGCAGCTCGGCAGCTCGCTGGCTCAGCGATCCCGCTTCCTAGTTTTAACCAGGCCCCACAGGGGGCTCCCGGAATGGCTCCGGTGAGTCCCGCTCCAGACGGCCCTGTTCCTATCCCATGTGCTGAAACCCCCACTGCCTTCCCTGGTTGGGGGGCAGGGGAGAGCCATGCTAGCTCTGTTTCCCTGGCTTCGGCGGCGGGGGCAGGTCCTGCGGGGTCTTGCTGCTCTGCCTTCCCTGCACATGGAGGGGAGAAAACAGAGACGGCTGTTGCTAGGATACAGATGCAGGCAAAACCAACACAAACACAGACACTTGATTTAACACAGAACCCTGATCTACTCACAGTCAAATCAAGATTTCCTCTGACTGTTGTACAAACTGAGAAAATTAAAGAGACAAATTCAGAAATTAAACCACTCTTCTTGCCCAATTGGACCGAAATTCAGCAGAATATCAAGCAGGATGAGAGGTTTGGCTCTCTAAACAGCCATCTTCTTGCCATGTCAGTAAGATACGGCAAAAAAAATCATAAACTACAATATGAAAGTTTATCACACCACGATATCAAAGAACTTAGACAAGCAGCCAAGGATAGTGGCCGTCTTCTCCCTATTTTAATAATGTGGTGAAAAGCATTTTTAACTCTTATGATCTTGTTCCTGCAGATTGTAAAAATGTGGCTTCTATGATTTTGACCAATTCACAATACATTTTATGGGATTTAGAGTGGAAAAGACTAATTGCCAAATTAATAGACAATTATGAGTGTACTCCTTACGCTCATTTTACCATTGCCCAGCTGGCTGGAGATGATCCATATGACAAAACTGAGGACAAGGCAGGAACACTGCCTAGGAATGTGCTAAAAGATATAAAAAATGCTGCACGAAAAGCCTTGCTCACTGTTGAACCAGCAGGTAATCACATGAATGCATATTCCACAATTAGGCAAGATGAAAATGAAGCTTATGGAGCTTTTTTAGATCGACTAACACAGGCTGTGGAAAGGCAGTGCCCTGATGAACAAGCTCACCCGTACATTATTCAAAGCCTTGCTCTTGCTAACGCAAACGACGAGTGCAAAAGAATTATTTTAGCTTTGCCTGATAGGTTCCGCAAATGCTTTCTGCTTGTAGCAGACTTAACGCCCCACTGCATCTTGCTAAGGTACAAGTTAATGTTCTTGGAGAACAAATTGCAAAATCCCAAGATGCCTTGGGAGAATCCCTGGGAAATAAATTCAAAAAAATCCTTGAAGCACAAACAAAAATCATGGAAAAAACTCTTGCTGCTGTTCAAGTAAGCTCTGCCAAAGGGCTTTGTTTTAACTGTGGAAAGTCTGGTCACGTGAAAAAGGATTGTCATGCAGCAGCTACACAAAATAAACCAACTACTGTGTGCCCGCGATGTCAAAAAGGGAAACATTACGCAAAACATTGTTGTTCTCGACTTGATATTGATGGTAACTCTCTGCAGGGAAACTGGGGCAAGAGTGCGTGTCACCGCATGGTGAAACAAACAGTGGCAACTCAGCCAGAGAATTATACCCCCCCTGTCACCACCTGGGGGGAATCCAACCCAAGTGTCATTTGTTCCTGTGCCAGCTATCCCTCGAGCGACCCCATCTTACTACTCAGAGGGGCAAGGATTGAGCTGGCAGCTTCAAAATTAATATGCGTTCTAAAAAATTTTTGCTATGATTATATTCCTACTGGAGTCACTGGCATTTCACCATAGAAACAAGACTTTTTAATTATAGGCAAGGACAACAACAGAGACTTCAGACTTTCAGTCCTTCCAACTGTTGTCTCAGAAAACTGTAATGAAGAGCTGATGATTTTAGCTTTTGCATTCAGTGCTCCCTTGGTAATTCAACCAAAAATACCTACTGCCATTGCATTTGCTTTCCCTATGAATACCCAAAAGCAAAATACATATCAAAAGACTCCATTGCTAACTAATAAAGTTGTGTACCCAGCTGTGCCGTTTCAGAATCTTATCCCAGGGACTGAGGTCTTTTGGGTGGAACGTGTGGGCCTCCATCAACCAGAGCTGACCTGCAGCCTGACTCACCTGGGCAGGATGGTTTCCATCACAGGTCCTGAAGGAAAGACAGCGACAGCACGTCCCTTTGTTGTGCAGAAACCCCTCACCATATGGGGAGAGACGTACTGTCCCAGTGGGGAGCAAAATTAGAAGTGGGCCTGTGATGGGAACCACACCAAAGCCCACCACTCTAAAGCTGTCCTGGAAAACTGAAGACCCTGTTTGGATTGATCAATGGGCTTGACCAGAGAACAAATTAAATATTCTCAAAAATTTAGTAAAGGAGCAACTACAAAAAGACCACATCACCCCCATGAATAGTTGCTGGAATTCACCAGTGTTCGTCATCCGTAAGAAGACTTCAGGTTCCTGGCGAGTACTTCACGATCTGAGGAAGATCAATGAAGTAATCAAAGATATGGGATCCCTTCAACCTGGACTTCCTTCTTTATCAATGATTCCCAGAGACTGGCCTCTCGTTATCATCAATTTAAAAGATTGTTTTTTCAACATACCACTTCATCCCGAGGATGCCCCGAGGTTCGCCTTTTCAGTTCCAGCCATCAATCGAGGTGAACCATTGCAGAGGTATCACTGGAAATCATTGCCTCAAGGGATGAAGAATTCTCCTACAATTTACCAATATTTCGTCGCATGAGCACTGTCCCCAGCTCGACAGAAGCACCCACGATCCATAATTCTACACTACATGGACGATTTACTCATTGCAGCATCAACATGAGCAGAGATGGAACAAACTCGCGACAGTGTTGCTGCCAAAGTTCAAAATGCCAGACTGGAAATATTCACATCAAAAATTCAAGCAATCCCACCCTGGAAATACCTAGGATGGAGGATGACTGAACAAACTACCACACCACAGAAAATACAACTGCGAACCAGTGTCCACACCTTGCAAGATCTGCAACAGCTTTTGGGAGAAGTTAACTGGGTCAGACCTATCCTGGGAATTACCAACAACGAACTTGCTTCACTCTTTGACTTACTACAGGGAGACAGTGACATCAAATCTCCAAGAAGTCTAACACTTGAAGCTCAAGCAGCCCTTGAAAGGGTCACAGAGGCCGTTCAGAGGAGACAAGCCCATCGTTGTGCTCCAGAAAAACCTTTTTTCCTTGCAGTTTTAGGGGAAAAATTGCAACTTTATGGTCTCATTTTCCAATGGGATCCTTCTGAAAGGGATCCTTTGTTAATAATGGAATGGGTTTTTCTTCCTTACAGGTCTCCAAAGACGATTTCTACGACTCTGGAAATGATTGCACAGATCACAATTAGAGCCAGGACAAGACTGTTAACCTTAGTAGGCCAGGAATTTTTCATCTATTTACCCCTGAAAAAAGATTACCTTGATTGGGCATTACAAAATTCAGATGATTTGCATAATGCATTGCTAAACTTTCCAGGTGTTTGTTCTATTCATTATCCAGGCCACAAATTGTTGCAAGCAAAACTGAACTTTAGAGAAAAACCTTTGTTAAGTGAAGAACCATTAAGTGCTATAACTCTTTTCAGTGATAGGTCGGGGAAAACACACCAATCAGTAATTGTATGGTTAAATCAAACAACTAAAACATGGGAGTCAGAAATTCAAATAGTAGAGGGATCTCCTCAGATTGTTGAATTAGCTGCTGTGGGTTAAGGCTTTTCAACTTTTCCCTGAACCTTTTAATTTAATTACAGATTCCGCTTATTGCTAATGTAGTTAAAAGAATAGAAGGATCATTGTTAAAGGATGTTAATAATGATACTCTATATCGGTGGCTTTTAAGTCTTCATATAATTTTGTGATACAGAACAAATCAATATTTTGTTGCTCATATAAGGGCTCATTCCTCGCTTCCTGGATTCCTGGCAGAAGGGAATGCACAAGCAGGTAAGTTGACAATGGTTGTTTCAAATACTTTGCCAAATATCTTTGAACAAGCGAAACTGAGTCACGCCTTTTTCCACCAAAATAAACAAGCACTCGTGAGGATGTTTTGGATTTCTAAAAGTCAAGCCAAAACAATCATTAGTACTTGCCCTGACTGTCAGCTTGTGCAACTCCCTGTTTCTACAGGAGCTGTCAATACACGGGGCTTGCAAAGCCTGCAGTTATGGCAAACAGACAATACCAAATACCCCTCCTTTGTGAAATTTAAAAACATCCATGTGTCAGTGGACACGTTCTCAGGAGCGGTATTTGCCTCTGTCCACACAGAAGAAACTGCCAACCATGTCTGTCAGCATTTTTTGTAAGCATTTGCTTCACTAGGCATACCCCAAGAAATCAAAACAGATAACGGATCCGCATATATATCCCGAAAATTAGCCACATTTTTAATGGATTGGGGTGTTTGCCACACCTTGGTATTGCCCACTCCCCCACAGGTCAAGCAATCATTGAAAGGACACATCACACCCTAAAATGTATTCTAGATCAACAGAAGGGGGGAATGGAGGCAACACCACAGATGAGGTTGAGTAAAGCTTTATATGTTCTTAATTTTTTGAACAGCTCTTTTGCAGAACCTGATCCACCAATTTTTAGGCATTTTTCAAGTAACACACAAGCAAAATTGAGAGAAAATCCCCCTGTTTTAATTAGAAATCCTGAGACAGGACAAATTGAAGGTCCTTCTCGACTAATAACTTGGGGCAAAGGGTATACTTGTGTTTCCACAAGTGAAGGACCTAAGTGGGTCCCCGCAAAGAATGTCAAACCATATCGTGCACGAGAACACTCTGACAACTCCACGAGCGAAGAAGCAGGTACACAGACGTGAGACGAACAGAGAGACTGCGAGTCACGCCTGACATCCCTTTCTCACCCGTGGAATCTGCAAACCTTAATTTCATGTCCATGATAAATGAGTGAATTGTTGGTTTCGTAGAGCTCTTTTGACAAAAGCGTGGTATCCATTGTCATTTGGTTCCCCGGCAACTTCGGGAAGGAACAAAAATAGAATTTGTGAGTTGAAATATGTGAGAAAGACTTTTGCCAAAAGGTAGCTCTCGACAAGAATGGAACAAAATCACATTATTTGTTGGGACTTGCTAGCTTTGCTTGCTTTCTGCAATGCAGATTTTCCTGTGGTACAACCAAAAACAAATGTTTGGGTCACCTTGGCCAAAGCAGCAGGCTCAGATACTATATATCTGCCTAACTCAAACCCAGAAATGCCTTTTGCAACCTGTTTAGTCGGTGTGCCAGTAAAAGATTGGCCGATACCCATATATCGCGATCCCTTGACCAAAGAGCAACTTAATAGCAAACCAGGAGAAGTTGCTCCTGGGAGCAATCCCGTAAAGGATTGGGATTTTTGGACCAAAGAACTCCCCAGAGCAACTGCTGAACCCCAAGAATTAGAAATTCTTGGCTCCCTGACAATGGATTTCTGCCTTACCTTTTCAGACAGCAATCAGCAAAAGAAAGATCTTCCCACATACAATGTTACTCCCAATCATCCTGTCTACAAAAACTCAAGTTTTTGGTGTAATTGCTCAGGCAGTTGGAGCAGACACTTCAGAGTTGACCAATATCCATGACAACTACCAGAAGTATATTGGTTCATTTGCGGAGATAGGGCTTGGCAAGGCATTCCATCACACCTTGAAGGTGGTCCACGCAGCATTGGACAACTTACTATGCTAGCACCCAGAGCTAAAACAGTCGTCAGGAAAAAACATAGAGGGAAAAGATCTGCTCATCTATACGCTGAGAACTGTAACAGTGAATTTAGACCCTGGAAAACTGTGGTGAAAGTTTCAGCAAGTTTGTTAGTACCCCAACTTGCCTCAGCAATGACATTGAAGCAATTAGATTGGGTAGGATGTTGGCTGAGTAAACAAACCAATGCCACATCCATTGCAATCAGTGATATGCTGACTGACATCAACAGTGTTAGACATGCTACCCTTCAAAATAGAGCAGCGATTCATTTCCTTTTACTGGCACATGGACATGGTTGTGAGGAATTTGAAGGGTTGTGTTGTATGAACTTGTCTAACCATTCTGAATCCATCCACAAAAATGTACAAAAACTGAAAGATCTAACGTCTCAAATTCAAAGAGATGGTGGAACATGGTTAGATGGTTTGTCTGAAGGATGGAACTCTGCACCTTGGTTGAAGGAGCTTTGCAAGGCAGGTTTATATGTGTTGATTATTGTGGTAGTGATATTGATAATTGTGCCTTGTATACTCCAGTGTGTGCAACGAATGATAGACAAAACTGTTAAGCAAGTTATTGTTATACAAGAAAATAATGTAGGAAAAGAGATCACAGAAAGTTCTCAAAATCTTACACAGGCAGTTATGGATGAGGGCTTTGAATTAAGGCCTTGGAACGGATGAGACTTGTTCGAACGATGCAGAACAACTAATGTTGGATTTGACCTACGTTCTTAAAATAGACCCAACCTTTCACAGCATTAAAATTGCTGCTGTGTAAAATAGCACTGCTTAGAGCAAGCAGAAGAAGTGCCTTTACAAAGAAGAGCTATGAAACGCAAGGTAGTTGATAAACGACAAAGTTAAGNAATTTGTGAGTTGAAATATGTGAGAAAGACTTTTGCCAAAAGGTAGCTCTCAAAAAGAATGGAACAAAATCAAATGATTTGTTGGAGCTTGCTAGCTTTGCTTGCTTTCTGCAATGCAGATATCCCCGTGGTGCAACCAAAAACAAATGTTTGGGTCACCTTGGCCAAAGCAGCAGGCTCAGATACTATATATCTGCCTAACTCAAACCCAGAAATGCCTTTTGCAACCTGTTTAGTCGGTGTGCCAGTAAAAGATTGGCCGATACCCATATATCGCGATCCCTTGACCAAAAAGCAACTTAATAGCAAACCAGGAGAAGTTGCTCCCGGGAGCAATCCCGTAAAGGATTGGGACTTTTGGACAAAAGAACTCCCCAGAGCAACTGCTGAACCCCAAGAATTAGAAATTCTTGGCTCCTTGACAATGGATTTCTGCCTTACCTTTTCAGACAGCAATCAGCAAAAGAAAGATCTTCCCACATACAATGTTACTCCCAATCATCCTGTCTACAAAAACTCAAGTTTTTGGTGTAATTGCTCAGGCAGTTGGAGCAGACACTTTAGAGCTGACCAATATCCATGACAACTACCAGAAGTATATTGGTTCATTTGCGGAGATAGGGCTTGGCAAGGCATTCCATCACACCTTGAAGGTGGTCCACGCAGCATTGGACAACTTACTATGCTAGCACCCAGAGCTAAAACAGTCGCCAGGAAAAAACATAGAGGGAAAAGATCTGCTCATGTATACGCTGAGAACGGTAACAGTGAGTTTAGACCCTGGAAAACTGTGGTGAAAGTTTCAGCAAGTTTGTTAGTACCCCAACTTGCCTCAGCAATGACAGTGAAGCAATTAGATTGGGTAGGATGTTGGCTGAGTAAACAAACCAATGCCACATCCATTGCAATCAGTGATATGCTGACTGACATCAACAGTGTTAGATATGCTACCCATCAAAATAGAGCAGCNGTGGGAAACACTAAAAAGGATAGAAGGCCTTCTAAAAGTGTGAGAAATAAAAGCAAGTTTTAAGAATAAAGCAGAGGATTTTAGGGAAAAGCTTTGGCTGTGAAAATATTAAAGAAGATACAATTATACAACAGAGCAAGGACATTAAAACAATGGTCAGAGTCTTTAGGCCTAGCTGAGATAGCTTTTGGAGTTGCAAAAAATATACTTAGCAAGATAGATAAGGTTAAGCTTAATAATGGGATACTGTGCATTGTTATAAGGTTATAAAACAAGCAAGTATTGTGTATAACGGATGTACGTGCAATATGGAAGATTGGTTAAAACAGCTGTCTGTAACTCTTAGAATATCTGCAATTGGTGGAAAAACTTTTAAGAATGCTCTATAACCAGGAAGTCCTGGGTTGCCTGCGCAGCGCAAGCTTGTAACATCTCTAATGCCTCAACTCTGTATATGAGACTGATAAAATAATAAAAGCTCAAGGAGCATCTGTCCTGGCTCCCCGTCCTGTTACGATAAGGTGGCATATGTACAACCATGGATAAGCTGTATACACCTTAGTTCTGTAATCAGAGACAGCCCAGGCCTGATCATACTTTCAGGCCTTTCAAGTAAGATTCAGTCAGTTCATGAATCATTGTAAAGTTACCAACAAATATTCACCTATGTTTTGGTAGGGTTGAGTTTTTACTTTTCTGCAGTTGGAGTCTTTAACTACGCAAGAAACAAAATCATCAATCCAGTGAAGGAAATATGATTTTCTTATCCTGTTCATCAATGCAGTATACTTTCAGCCTAGCGTAATTAGTCTTAAATTTATGCTTCCAAGTGAAATAGTTCAAATTTCAAATTGAAATAGTCCCAGTCATATCAAGACTCTAGACTAAGAGCAAACTTTGTTGGTTTCTGTTTGTAGACAAATACACCATATAAGTATCAGCCTCCCAGACTCAAGACATGTAATTGAGACCTCATTACACTTTTCAGTGACTTTCAGCTCAGCTTTCTTTTATGCAAGTATTTCATTAAAATTGCAGAGGTTTTAACCTATGCTAAACACAATTTTTAACTTACATACTGGATAAAGCCTTTTTTCTACACTCTTAGTGCCATAACTACTTGAACTTCCTCCACAACATTTAAACTATATTAAAGATTAATATCACATTCTCCTCAACATCCCAAATCAAGTAAATAACCCATAACAGCTAGCTTATAATCATATTTAAAAGTCTTCTTCCTTGTGCTAATCTCATTCTAAGACATTAAACCTGGGGGTTTTTTAATCTGATTTACTCCTCATGGCATACTATGTGTTTATTTTTTACACTTTGTTGGCTGAATCAAGATTTGTGCAATATAAGTATATACTTCTTAAGGTATTTATGTGGCTTAACTGACAATAATTATTTTTATTTCTCCTTTGCATCACTCCTGGCTCTTTTCCTAATTCAGAAAGATTGAAATATCAGCATTCTAATGAGAAATTATTGCCATAATCAGCATAAACATTTGAGACTATTCAGTTATATGTGCATAACTAAGCAACACCCAGGAAGCTAGAGGAGACCCCTGGAACTGCCTTCATCTCTCTACAGATATTTCTGAATGTAGCAAGACAAGCCACTGAATACAGGAAGATATTTGCAACTCAAAGCTGAGGAATAAAAGAAGTCCTGTCCAACAGGCCTTTACAGACCATGCTGCCAGCAAAGTCGAATCTTCTATCTTTGATACTTCTATCAAAGCTGATCACTGAAAAGACAATGAAGGCTTCATTTTAAAACACAACAGAGAAATGTCAAAATAAAGGCAGGAATGAGAGTACCAGAGGGTTTTCCTAACAACTGTATGAGAAGTTTGAAGACCAGCTGGTTCCTTTCTGAAACTTAGTTCCAACTGGCTGAGTGCAGAGCTTATCCTGACCCTCTTTCACCCACTTAATTTCCAGTGACCATTAGTGCTGTCTGGAGTCCTGTTACAGCTCCCAGAGAAAGCAGGAAACCTTTACAACCTTTACTGGTGCCTGCTTCATCCCTTACAAAGCTGGCACCAGAAACTGAGGTGTGTCTTCTCTCAGGAGCACATCTGCAAGCTAAACAAAACTCAGTGCTAATGTCACCTTGGCAGCAGAAGCCTGATGCCATTCACACACAGTGCATCAGTAATTATATGTCTTATTCTTCTCAGGAAACAGTGCCATGACATACTCATGGAGCAAGGAGAATTTATAAAACCTGGATTTATGGTACAGTAGCATATCAGCTCCATTATCTTGAGGACTGGATACCAGAACTACAGTACCACCATAACTGGGATTTTGGAGAGTGAGGCCAATGTTTCCTGCATGGCAGAACAGAACGTTTTTATTAAAGGTCTGATCTTAAACCAACAGAGAGACTCCCATCAACTTCAGTGCATTTTCTATCACATTTTTTCATAATCCCACCAACTGTGCAATACAGTTTTGAGCAATATATGAAGTAAATATGCATTACATGTAACATCTTTGAAAATTCATAACCTCTTTCTTGTACAAAATAGTTCAGAAGGCTTCTAGAACAGTCACCCTCAGCTCTCAAGCTGAGAACTTTGGGGATGTACCTGTAGTCCAGAACTGGCCTTCTCAAAACTGTAGTATTTGAAATTTCCACTTTCTTGTACAGAGAGTGAATTAAAACCCTTATCCAGGCAATGGTGACAATTCAGTGACAGCTACACGTGACAGTCAGACTGAGAAAATCTAAACATGATATCTGAACAGAAAAAAAAACCCCAAACCTGAACACAGATGCCTAATTTCAATAGCCTAATTCTACATTTTGATTCACATTCCTGATATCTTATACATGCAGTGTGTCACTCAGAGGAAGGGAACTCAGGGAGAGACTAATAACTCATTCAGACAAAGAACACAGTTAGAGGGGGCTGGGAGGCATACGAGAAAGAAGCCTGTCATGTCTTTCATTCACAGGTCTTCAGTATTTCATCTTCTCTGTTAGGTTTTCTAGCACAGAAAATCTTTGTATCATTCTTTTGCTTTTCTCTTTGCATAATGTGCATCACTAGATCAAAGGAAAACAGAAAAAAACCAGGCCAAATATATTCAGGACAAACATATCTTTACAAGACTAGCAAGATTGAATAGGAATTGACCTGTCCTTATTAATTTCAACGTATTTCATATAAACCCTGTAAAATTCATTTGAAATACTACTTTATTAATTGTTGGCTTTGCGTATTCCAGAGTGGATTCAGCACATTTTATATTTTAATTGTAGTTGAGATGAAGAGTGATTGGATTAGATACAATCTATGTGTAATTGAAATTAATGAATTTGCTAATGGAATATTTATAGGTGACCTTTCCCTGAATTAATAAAAAAACACTCCTGTTTTGTTAAAATATCTTTGATATTTACAGTCTGAGGTTAGATTTAAATTATGTCTTTACATAAAAAAGGCTAAATAGACATCTGTTACTCCTGTAGATTGGCAAAAAAATCAGCCATATTGCAGTTTTCTCCTGCCAGACATACTTAGTATTTCTTGTCAGGTACACACGTGCCATTCCCAAAAGTTAAAAGTCCTACATAAAATCATTAATGAACTTGTTTGTACGTGAATAATTTATTCTCATCTTAGTCCACCCACCAATTCTAGTGACATTTAGATGTGATCTAGGCTCAGGCATGTTGCCATTAATATTAAAGCAATGTGAAACTAGGACACAGGCCTGTGCTGCATTAATGATATTCTTATCAAACTGAAGTATGTTACCATTGTCAGAATTAGCAATGCAGAAATGCTAATATGATTCTCCATGGGTTACAGCTGCATATTCCACTTTGTCAGAACTCCGGTGTTATGATGACTACTATGAAACCGTGGTTGCAAAATACTGACCTAGCAACTTTGTAAACTTTGAAATAACCAGCACGCTTATCTCTACCTAGCCAGATGTGAAACTATATTAAATTAAAATCAGATAGGAAAATGCATTAAAACTCTCTCAATGTATTTTAAAATGTTGAGATGACATAAAATGATAGCATTTATTGAAGTCAGAATCCTGCATGTCTTACTCATGTGATTAGCCCAAAGCTGTTTGATGGACCACTCGTTTGAGAAAGGTGAAAGACATTTGGCCTTTAAGAGCTCCTCTTTCCCTTCTCTGTCTGCTAACAGTTTGACCTTACCTGGAATGTATAAATGAGGATTAGCACCTGTGAGATCCACAAAATTAATCAATCTCCTGCTCACCTGTGCATGGGTAAAATCTGTTCTGGAGTGCTGCACAGTTTTGAGCATGGTAGTTCAGAAAAGATGGACATACCAAAAAGTATTAAGAAGCAATAGCAGGAATGATCAAATCTAGAAAACTTGATCAAAAGAATGAGAAAAATCAGGACTCAGCTCAGACTGAGGGGAGGCAGAATAAAATTCTTCAAATATACGAAGGGCAGTCAAAAAAAAAGGTGATGTTTTAATCTCCCTAGTTGCTCTGAATATGGAAAGAGAAGTGATGGCTTAAAAAGCATCAGGGGCCAAGCAGAAAAGACTTGAGGGGAAAATACAACTTTCCAGTGACAAGCACTGTCAAACAATGATGCAGACTTTATGAAAGCTTTGTAGAATTACCAGCTTTGGATGCTTCCAGAGCACACAAAGCAAATACCTATCAAGAAGAGAGTAAGCACACTTGGTCCTGTATCATACCCAGTCGACTGAGTGGATGGAGCCTTTCAATCCCTTCTTGCCTTATTTGTGATTCCACAGACTCACATGGGATTCTTTTTAAAATCCAAGTCTCTATAGCAGTCATTTCAAAGGCCAATGGTTTGCTTTCCTACAAAGCAGATGAAACTAGCAGTGACATTATCTCCAACACATAACATCCCAGTTCACAGGGGGGCACATATTATACTCAGGATTAGAGCATTAGGACATATTTGATACTCCCAAGGTTTTATTGAAGCAAAAAGTCCTCTACCATTAGCTTTATAACAGACAGATTTCAGAGAACACATGACAAACAAAAAGGCAAATAAAGAAGTGACAGCTTTGTGTGCAGAAGTAAAAACAAACAATAAAGTCTGTGCCCTGCCAAATATGCTTTCTACAGGACTTAATGTTTACTAGTTTAGGAGGCTTCATCAGAGGGTTAGATGGATTGAACTCTTGGCAAAACATTCTATGACAACCATTTTGCCAGCTGTAAGTTATAAAAGTGCTAAGACATATGAATATGAAAGCAAGAAGGGCCATTTTAAGCCTTTAACTATCCATTTACATACCTCCTGCAGTGTTTATCTGTTCATTTTCTTCTTTTATGCCTTTAATGTGTAGATAATCACTGGTCCAAATATCTCTAAATATAGTGCACTTTAAAACTGCACATTATAACGGGGGATCTCAGATAAACAATTCTTGGCTGGTCTCTAGAGATACAGCGCTCACTACAAAAGAGTGAAATCTAAAGCAGCAGAAGCAAAACAACAAAGAAAATATTACAGTGACCATTTAGATTTACAGTAACCAAAGGTGTGCATTGCAGATTGACAAGTGCAGACTTGTGTGAATAAGTAAAATAAGGAAGATGTCAGCACATACTCTGCAATGAGTTTTTCCTTACACTTTGTGGCTGGGGCTTGCACTTTTACTTCAGCACAGGGAAACTCCAAATCCAAAGCTAGTAAATGGGAGCTTCTATCCTACTTGCCCACTTCCTTGTTTTAGCTCTTTTAAGAGATTCCTTGCACAGTGATATGGGAGCTCCCCACTTATAAAGATGAAGTTATTGTTCTGCTCGCTTCCTCCCCCTCTCTCCCTTTCCCTCAGAGCAGACAGTGCAGAAGGCAGAACAAAGAAACCTGGCTTAGGGCAAGATGGGAGATCTGCATGCAGAACTATGACAAAATGTATTCCAACACAAAACAGAAAACTAGACGTTTTGAAACTCCTCAGAGGAGAAAAAAACTTAAGTCTATTCAAACCACAGCCTCTAACTGAGAGGGAAGACTGCCAGATTTTGCAGCACCCTGGACCAACTGTGTAGGAACACAGCAGGTCTGTGAGCTATGATCCCAGGCAGGATTACTGATACTTCTCAAGTCCTCCAGCTCCAGAGTTGCACCATCAGTAAGCTGGGAGCCCTGAGACACCTGTAACAGGGACTGGGGGTGTGATTTGGAGCCTCCTGCTCCAGAGCCAGAGTTGAATCTACAAAAGCCCTCTTTGGAGCTCAGGCTCTCCCAGATTCCCACCTTCCCAGCTCAGGAAGCAGACTAGAGGCTTAAAATAATTGACTCAGAGGCAATGCATCTAGGACAGCTTCCTGGAAATTATAAAACTCAGAAGGTTCACAATTGCATTGTACTGAAAGTTTGTAAATGTGTGTAAATATTTAGGCTTCAATAAACTGGTGCCTTTGAAGACTTAGACTTTGTCAAGGAGTCCCTGCCCATCTCTAAATGTGGCTAACTATCCCAGCAGGAAATAAGTGACCACCTGAAGACTTGGCCATTTGCTCACTATCAAAATACAAATGAAATCACAAACATAACACTTTTTTACACAATATTACTTTCTTTAGCTGCACAGACACACTGGAGCAGTCACAGGACAGATAGAATAGCAACTGCTAAGAAAATTAGGATACAGCAGAGTGTTTATTTCTAGATTTCAGCTGCTAATCAATAGTTTTTACTCCATCATTATTATGCTGAGACAATACAATAATAACGGTATTAAGAAGCATTCCATCTGTATTCCCTGTGTTTGAACAGATATTGACAGCCTGAATAATGCACAAGAGTCCTCTTTTCCCTCTCCTTTGTAAATCCATTGCTTGGAAATTCTGCATCCATCAGTGTTGCCATAGTGACAGCCCCATGAGTCCAGCCATGACCTCCCAAGACACTTGGCACCTACCCATAATTCTGCAAAATCCACATCAAAGAGAAACAAAACCAATTACCATACGGATTCGTAATTATTATTTTAGTAATTTAATATATATTGGAACATACATGTGGCCTAAGGGACTGAGCATAGACAAGAGGGTGAAGAGATTGAATTCTACTCTTGGGTTAGCTGACTAGTTGGGCAAATTTGAGTTTCACAGGTGCTGAACAGTTAGAGCTCACCACAACTTCATGGGGAACTCTAAATGCTCCACACTCCTAAAATGCTCCATACTCCTCTGTCCTTAACTTTCTAGTCTTCCAAAACATAGTCGCTTTCACAAATAACTTAATGGTTTCTGTTAAAAATGATCTACACAATTGCACAGTATTATTTTTACCCTTAATAAAGCACAGATTGTATAGCAATATAATCCACACTTTTATTATTTTTCAGAGAAGCATAATGTTCCCAGTCAGAAATTATTTTCTTTCTCTACCAATACCAAATACACTTTAAAAAGAAAATGAGAAAGCTTGGAAACTTCTTTTGCAAGGCACAGATAATTCCCTTCCTAACTACCGTACCTCTGTCTAATGAATCCTTACTTCATTAAGTCTGTTCCGAGGCTAATGCATATCTAAAATGATAAACTCTGTTAGATTTCTGTGCCTATGTATAGTATCCTGGATTTCAGCAACAGAAAACTGATAAAGTGATAAAGTGATAGTATTGTACCTTCCTAGGTGATTTTTAAAGACAGGATTTACAAAGGTGGGTAATAAAACAGATATTGGAGATAAGTGAAAACATGCCTGAAAATAAGAGGCACACTCATTCAGCCAGGTGGTAGGTAAGTGTGGGTAAGCCTTTTCTGAGCTCCTTAAGAGTTGTTAAGGAACATTAGTATAAGCATCCTTAACATAAGGATTCTGTGTATGTAAATATATATATATATATGCATGCATGCATGAAGCAGATAGATGATGAAGATTAAATATTCATGAAAGGCCACATTCTTCATTACCCATGTCCATGCCACATGTTTTAACAAAAGCAGGTTTGTTGCTATGTCTATAAATTCATCCCGTCAAGATTACCTGAGTTAAGGCAGCTCCACAGCCCCACTTAGGTCATCCTGTTTCCCCAGAAGTGAAATACTCCAACCAATGAAAATGGTGAATGCCCTGAAACAAATTTGGTCTTCTTTCTCCTGCACAGCTGCAGGGATTTGCAATGGTCCCTCACCAAGATAGCACACCACACTGTGCAAAAGGTAAGGTCAAGTGCAGCTCTGTACAGCTCTGCACCTCAAAACATCACACCTTCCCTCTTGCATGCCAGAAGACCAGTTCTGCAGTTATAAAAATCCCTCTAGGTCAAAGGGAAGACTTCAGGACTTGTGCCTCAAAAGATTCCTATCCACCTCCTACCAGCAGAGCAACGTGGCATCTCAGGTTACAGAATGACAGAATCACAGACTGGGTAAGGGCCACAGTGGGTCCTAAGATGAATCTGAATGGTAAGATGAACCATTTTACAGGATCTGAATCCAATTACTTTATTCAATAAAGACAGACTTGTAAGCTATTTCTACCGCTGACTGTTGTTTAACATCACAGAGTTAATTAGGTCAAACCAATAATCAATCCACCACCATCCTCCCTGTTAACACCAACAGTCTGTGGTTTCCTGTGGAAGGCAAAATATCTGATTTGAAACAAAGGCAGTTCACTGCATTAGGAAGGAATATTGTGGTGACTCAAAAGGAGTTAAGGTGTTGGGCAGGTGCATTGAGAGAAGGTTTCAACATGAGTTAAGTTAGTACTAACCACATCTCTAAACATCCTTGCCTAATTTCCTGATAGTATTCCTGCTGTCACTCAAAGGGATCATGCACTTAGCATGAGCTGTCCAGACTTAAGAACTGGTATAGCAAAAGGCTCAGGTAAATTACTTTTAAATTTGAGTGAGAGGTGAAAGGATTTAAATTAAAAATCTATATTCAATTCTCCATTACGCTGGTGTAAATCCACAATAACACTGTCAGAAAAGTTATTTCATACTCATACTTGCTAACTGTGATAAGAATCCAGTCTTGCCATTTGAATGCAGTTAAAGACAGATATGGAGCTGTGTGCCTTTTTTTTGTTACTAACAGATTAAACTATGTCAGGCTTTTTACAATTTATTGCTGTTTCAGATTGCCGACTTAGAATATGATATAAAACATTCAGTGTCTCTCCAGTGCTCTTTCATTTTAATTCAAAATATATATATTACTCATACCAAAAGTTTAATCTAAGTCTCTGGAATGCAAAGGAGTTACTGACATCACGTATGTAAGGCTTAGCTGCAACAAGATATAATAGAAATAGGAAAGCTGTCTACTGCTCCAAAGCACTCACCAGTTAGGATCAGAACCCGCAGCAAAGTATAATCACTTCACTGGGGGCCCAGCCTGCTCCCTGCTGTGCTGCAGGTGTTCATTAGTGTTGCACCAAAAGCGGTGGCCCCTGGGACTCAGTAGCACAATGTGGTGCAATCCAACGGACATATCTGCCATTTACTCGGAAGCAGATGGGTTAAAAACTCTTCATTCCCAGGAACTCCGCTACTCTTCTCAGAAACAAAATATATAAATGAGGAAAGCAGCAACCCACCACACCCTCCTGCCTGATATTACATATTTCTCATTTGCCAAAGCATTGGTCTACTCAGATAGAATTGGAAACTGTGATCACACTATGCCATTTTGTTCATTTCTACTGAGTGCAGCACACATTCAGCTGTTTCCTTTTCTTCTTCTGTATGTTTCCTTTGGCTCTACAACCTCTTCTATGGCTTTCAAGCCAGCAAACCTCTGTGTAGGTCTTTACTGCAAACATAACTTAGCTGTTATGCCTTACCTGTTACTTCAAGAAGATTTTGCCACTGAATAAGAAATCAAAATTTTTGGAAGAAAGATTACAATGAATCATAATAAAGCCCAATTAGGAAGACTGTTATAAAAAAATTGGGCTACACCATTCACTTTGACAAACAGACACAGCATTTTAACAGCAAGTCACCCTGGGCTTTTTCCTCTATATCCACCCAAGTTTCATGCTGACCTATTAATTTTAATCACTTGCTGGACTCTATTTAATGGTTCAATGAATATTATAAATTGGTGTTTCTCTTTGCATAATCAAGAGGTTCAGTAAGCAGCATAAGTTTTTAAACTTAATATACTAAAATGTTTCTGCAAATGTTATAAATGTTTCAACTCTTTCTTTATTAATAAAACTTTATCTAAATTATTTTTAAAATAAGCTTCATGCCTTTCAACAGACTTCTGAATATATTACCTACTCCCAACCACGCCAGATCTCAATTCACTTTCACTGTTCAAGATGCATATCCTTAATAAGAATAAAGAGCCTAATCCTGTGAGATACTGAGAGACTAAGCTCTTCTTTTTCAACCCCTTACCAGCGTACTCAAATTGCACTCTCTTTGGAGCCATTCATTCTTTTCAGGGATCAGGCTCTGTTTCCTGAAAGTCTGATGGGTTTAGGACTATAATTAATCCTACAGTACACTGAGTGCTAAAATCTACACTGCTTCATAACTCCCACTGCAAAGAAAAAAATAATTTACTTCAACCAACCAATTTCATGGGCTTCTAGAAAAAAAGTGTATTTATAATGCATATTCTTAATTAACACTTTCTGTATTCAGACAGTTCATACATATTTTCCTTCCACCCGAACAACTATGATTCCTCTGCACATTCTCCCTTAGCTGGAAGTCAAAGAGAAATTATAAGCTCATAGCAGAAAGATACAGAAATAAAACTATTACTGCACTTACAAGAGCCAAAGAAGAATAAAATTAAGTGAACTGAACTTTAACATCAAAATCATGGTAAAAAAAGCCATTTCTTGGCCACTTTAAAGTTCAGAAGGTGATGAACAGGTAATTACAGTAAAGCTGCTCAGAACCAGATCCTCAGGTTCTCATAATGAAAACTACAAACCCAGAAATTTTAACTTATCTAGTTGATCAAGCCCTTTCTCTTTGTTAAGATGGCCAAGCCTCTTTGAAAGCTTCCTCGCTTTCCATGCTCTTAAATTCATGGTAGGTAAGCTGGAAATCGTAAAACTGTCAATTTAAGTGGAGTTCCTTTGTGCCTCTAGCCTCCCTGTTCTGAAGCTTTGATTCAACTGGAATTTTGCTAAGAGCCAGGAGCCAAGATCCATCCAATGCATGAATACCCAGCTTTGCCAGCCTCAGCTCTCTGATCTCACAGCAGCAGCCCCCAAGTAAGGGACTGAATGCTGAACACTCCATGAGGCAGCCCTGAAGATCCTAAACAATTAAAAAACCCTCCATGACAGTGGGACCAGAGCAAAATTTAACTGAGATATCATTCCTGACTATTAAAAGGTAAAAGTTAAGTTTTTTCTGATTTGCAAAGGACTATAATTAGGTAACATTCAGCCTCCAGAAGTTCCTTGACTGGTAATCTTGAGGACCAAGAAGCTCCTCACAGGAACAGAGTAGACAGAGAACAGAAATAGGGATGGGAGTTGAAGCATGCAGCATCACGGACCTGTTTCCACATGTTAGAATCAGACGCTGAATTTCATAGGAACTGGATGATCACTGCTTTTAGCCAAGCTAATGTGGGCATTCATACACTGGCAGAGGACTTGGACTCTCAGCCACTGAGCAGCCATGAGATGATAACACCTTTTAATCACTTTTACAGCAGCTGGACAAGAGCCAGCAATCTACAGATAAAAGGGCTACAAGTGACTTAATGCACACATTAAATATGTCTTATTGTTAGCAGTACTGAAGATTAATCAGTAAAATCAAAGTGAAAAGGTAACACCGGTAGGTGACAGTTTTACTTAATCAAAGAGCCTCTGGGACCTGCAGAAGTACATCAGGGTCACGGGGATTTATTTTTTTCCTCGTTTATTTAGACAGATCTATTTTGCAATGTTCGTATAGACACTCCTTGTATTTATACTAAACAAAAGCTGTATTAGAAGACAAGGGCAAAGGTCTCATACTAATAGCTCTAGCCCACGGCTGGCTGTCAGTCTCTGCTTTTTACAACCTTGCTGGTTTTGGACTACTTGCTGATGCAATTCAGGTATTAAGCATAGCTAAATCTAAGGGAAGACAATAGTCTCCCTCTGCAAACAGTGGCAATAAAGAAGTTCATAATATTAAGTTTCATTTGTATTTAGGCACCTCACACACTACAAGTAATACATTGTACATAATACATTCTAGAACAACTAGATCTCTAATTGCAATGTAACAGATCTAGATCTCTAATTACCCACTGACTGAAGAATAAGATTAGACTTGTGTTGCTGAAGCGCTTCAGCTAAGCGTTAAAAGCAAGACTGGATGAAATTTAGGGTATAGCGCAGTGGATACAGAAGCAGAGATGCCAGCCCAGATCCCAGAGCAACGTAAATCCATTAGCTGAGAGTCTGATACTTCACAGTCGGTGAAATGGGAATACTTGCACTTCCTTATTTCACAGTGCTATTAAACTGTGCATACGAAAAATTATTCAAATTTTCAGTCTGTGAACATAAGAAGCTTCAAATCACTGTACGTTACAAAAGAATGTTACAGACAATATTCAGAACTTTAAAAGCACCTGAATTAGAGGATATTCTTGGAAGTAACTTGATCTAAATTTTTCAAAGTCACAACTTACACTTTCTATGTTTGGTAGTCAGATGAAAAACTCACAAGTTGCATTTTATTTAAATAACAAGAAATTTCCAACAGAAGGAAATATCTATCCTGAAGAAAAAAAAATTAGAAAATAACTCGTACTAAAGGTTTGTCAGAAGAAATCAGTTAATATTTGTAAGGCACTGAAAAGGCGGATAAGTGCTCTTGAGAATTTCCACAAGGAAATTAATAACCACATATTCAAAAGAACTGAGTACTACTTGCAAAAGGGCTCTATTAGCACGCTGCCCTCCATTACACATACATTACAGATAGTTGTTGACTATCTGCACATCTACTGGATCCTTTGTCTCTTAGCTAAATTTAATCAGACATGAAGGACACGAGCCCATACTATGGGTCGCTGCCTGAAATTCACCAAGCAACAAAGCAAAGAAAACTATTGAAAGTCAGTGGAATTAGATGCTACTTCCTGCTATAGGAAGGATGAGACTCTACAGAAATAGAGATCAGATTCTGAGTCTTAGCAGGAACATCCACAAGGAATCAAAAATCCCTTACAAAGGAAACTGAAAAATCCCTTATAAAAGAAACTTTTTTTTTCTTCAGCATTCAAGCATATGCAATTTGGTTTAACTAACAACCCAGAATGGTTCCTTTGGCAGGATTATTCTCTCTACTATGCAAGATTAAAAGCCTTTATGTTGATTCCAGAAACAACGAGCAGATTGCTCAAATTGTTGTAACAAAACTTACAATGATTATTCAAATTTACAAGTAAGCATTTAGGAAGTGCCCCTTTTTCCCTTTCTCTCAGTATGATGGCATACAAAAAGAAGCTTTATTCGGGTGTTTTCTACTAGGAACCTAGTATTTAAAGTATGTGCTTTTTGTGGAAAGTAAAGCATTCACAGCAATTTGAGAATATGCACTTATTAATTTGGAAAAATTGTACTCATTCATGCCCTAGCTCTATATTCTGAAGGCATTTTTAAGAAAAGCTTAAAATGAAACTTCTTAACTAGAGCATGTTACACCTGGGAAAAGTTCCTTGATGAGCAAAGCTAGCTGTTAAATTGGGGGAAAAATCACATTGATTATGGTCATGAGTCCAAGACAAGCTTAATTAAAATCAATGGAGAATTTTCAAGTGAAAGAAAAAAATAAGAGAGCAGCAAAGTGTTATCTCTTAATTATATTATGGAAATTTTCTCTAATTGATACCTGTCCCATGTCACTATAACTAAAGCAACCTACAGATCTCAGTATATAAATATTATTTCACAGTATCGGCCCTTTAACTCAAGTAAGAGGTGATCCATTATCCTTTCTCTACTCCCTCCACTGACTTTTACCAGGACTGACAACCCTGTTCAGCTTTTCTTTGGTGGCTTTTCTTCTTTTCCTGGAAACTACAGGCGGTGTTCTACAAGAAAAGCAGGGACAGCAATTCTGTCTGTGGCTTTTTCCTTGACTTACGTGATCTGCCTGGGCATGGCATTTCTATTTTTATTTCCCAGTACTGATGTGTGTATGATTATTCTTTAAATGTTCAAGACATTGCTCAGACAGAGTGCCAAACACTAGATATTTTTACTCACATGATACACAATAGCTTCAATCAGGGTTAAAGAAGAATTAGAGTCTTACATTTTGTATTTAATCTGTGTTTTTTCCCAACTAGCTGTAAGGGCTCTTCAGTGTTTAGCAAGCCAGTGTGACTAAAAGTCATCCAGCAGTTCTTGAAGAATGGCAAAGTACCAGAAGGAAATGCCAAAGCCACAGAAAAGAACAGGACTACCACGTGGATACCAACTGCTACTTAGTGCTCATGTATTGCAAGTGACATTACTCTCTTGAGTTACTCTGATACAAGAGTTCTTTGGCACCGATATACATGTTGCACATACAGCTGCTATCTTCCCCACAAAGGTCCTACAGTCACAACTGCTGCTACTGAAATCCATCCACCACTTCTTTGAGACATCTCTGCTCATTTTGTTCTGCTCTATACTTTCTCTGCTCAATTTTTTTAATGCTATTTTTACCTTAATTCAGTTCAAAACACACTGGTAGAAATTAACTTTCATGTCTCAGGTCAGGGTAAAAATGCACTGCACTAAAAATTAGTGACCAGGATTCAAAGCCTGTTGGTATTCCTTATCCAGGGTCTAGCACAATCTGGATAATTAAGAAGGACATAGTCTAAATTTTTACTGGGACTTTTAATATGGTAGCACAGCTAAAATCAATTTTAAAATGACAAATACCCTTGCATTGGTCACCCTGTTCTTAAAGGAAGAACTGGCTATTAGGCACCAATGAAACAATCCCTGTGATTCTACTGGTCAACAAACGAAACCCTGCTATTCCCATGACAGCTTCCTCGTTTTTACTTCCAACGCAAATTGCTACTCACGCACACAAGCAGTGATGCTGTGGTCAGGCTGGTGCTAAAAATTTGGCAATCATGCCTGATCCTGCACGGCTGATCAGAGGGTGGTCTTTAACAGATTGACACTGGTGTTACAAAAAGCTCTAAATGGCAGCAAAGATGATGCTTTGTCCTGTTAAAAATACTTTGCTCCACTTTTATTGACCACTGCCCCAAGTAGGTATTCTTTTTTCTAAAACTCAAAAGGCCCAAATCTCAAGCTGACTTCAGAGAAATGTTCAGCCCAATATACATGATAATAGCAACGTTAGAATTCTTTCCATCTACACTCATTACATGTATGGTAATAGACCACTAATTAAAACAGCAACTCATGCACAGCTACATTAATTACTCTGTCATATTCACAAAAGAGGGGTGAAAATCCCACACAGCCTTTTTTTCTTTTTCTCCTGTCAGGCTCTCTAAACTTGAATATCCCAAAAATTGAATGGAATAAAGTGTTAGATGTTTTGGTAATCTTAAAGGAAACACTAGATGTAGCAATAATTTTAACAGCAGAGCTACCTGAAAGCCTTTCTGCCCCAGCAAGAACATTGCCAAAAGCCATCCATTCGTACACTGGGTGATATAGAAGCTCTCACACCTTAAAGGCAGTTCCAAGTCTCTCAATGGACCTCTTATCCAGTGTTCTTATTTCTCCAAGTAAATAGCTACAAGGTGAAATCAAAGCTCATGGTAAAATATAACAAATGCAACAAAAACATTGAACTCTGCAGAATTCCCTCCAACACAAGAACTTAGGTAAAACTCAAATGTTTTACTGCTGACTGATTTAACTTAGATTACATGTTCCAATGGTGCAACAAAACAAAGATTTATAGCACAAAAGTACTGCACATTGCAAAGGAACACAGGAGTCCTTAACATAAAGAAACCAGACAACAAAAACAGAAGAGCAGGAATCCTTGTGACAGAGAATGATGGTCTGCATTTGAAACAAACTTTGAATGGAGAGCAAGTAAGATAGAGAGCGAGTGCCAATACATCCCCCGAAGGTCTTGAAAGTAAAGCAATACCAGGCTCTGTAAATGATTATATTTTTATGTTAAAGGATGAAAAATAAATTTAATTAGTTAGCAAAATTCAATTTTATTTGATTTGGAGTAATTTTCCAATACATTAACTTTTTCATTAGAATTCAGTTTTGTCTTGCTAAACAAAAGGAAGCACTTCAATACCTGTGGCATGAAGAATCATCTAGAAGATGTGCTGTGCCCCAAATTACTACAAAAAAATTGAATGCAGCTTCTGCACAGTAATACCAAACAGTGGTACCTGGGGAGACAAGCCCAGCCTGACTGAGCAGGCAGCCAAGATAATTAGCAGCATCATTCACATGTCAACCAAAAAACCCCAAACAAAACAAACCAAAACAAACCCGAAGCATATCCCTATTTGGAAGCAGTGGCTAACTAGTAGGAAGCAAGTCCAAATTGCCACTACATTTTTTATCCAGCCCTTCTTTTTCACTCCTGTTCCATATTCTCCCATGTGGTTGCTCATTCTCAGCAATCTTACATGGTGAAATTAAATGCAACACTCTGTTCTTGTAATTAATTTTGCAATTAAAAATACTTTGCTCCATTAGTGCAAGGAGTCATCTATCTACACAGCTTATGCATAAGAAATGGCTACACTAGCAAAAAATTTCATTCTGTAGATGGTTTTGCACAACTTGTTTACAAGTCAGTTTATGTTACACTAGTATAATCACAAGAATTTGATGCTGTTTCTATTTAAATCACCAGAATGCCAGGGACTGTCTCAGTACAGCTCTGTTCAGTTTCTAATACAACATTACTAAGATTTACTGAAGCATTGTGGTACTTCTGGAGCAGAAACATATCTGAAAGACAAGTGATTATGAAAAATAGGGACAACTAGGCTAATGTAAACCTGTGTCAATAGGAGAAGCAAAAAGGGGCAGGTTGTCTACTGATGTCACTGTTCTCAAATTCATGTTGTTTGTGCTTCTTCAGCTAAGCAGCCAGTTCAGTTAGGAGACGCAACAATTTTATTCAAACACAGACTTTAAAAAACTGTTTTCCCTGTTGTCTGTCCATAAAGAAATACAAAAACATGCTCACAAAAAATGTTTGCTATCATCTGTAAAGACAGCATCACTTGCTCGCATTGGCTGAGTTGCTATACTGCTGATCAGTTATTAGAAATTTAACAATCTCATCAATAACTCCATATACTGCTCAGAGAAAAAGCACTTTGTGCTTTTAAGTAAGGCACTGCCTATGATCTTGAGTTTCTACATGTCCATGAAATGAGTTACAGTGATCTAAAGTTATAATCTACAAAGAAAACAAGAAATCAAAGGAAAACAACTGTTAATTATACCTAAACTAAAGAAAAAAGACAAAGGGAGGTTTGAAAATACCAGCTCTACATCCAAGCCAAAACAACCCTCAAGCTAAATACAATTTGGGAACAATTTCACTGAGTTTAACTTAATTATGTTAATCATTTAGATAACTGATTGCAAGAAGAGTTTGGCTAGCATCTGTGAAGCAGAGCAAGGAGACAGATGAAAAGCTTGTTTGTCCCTGTGGGACAGGGAGAAAAGAGAGAGGCAATTACCAACTGCAACACAGGACCACTGCAGCTGGGAGAAAGGCACTGGGAAATTGTATATGTCCAAACCACTGTTTGTACTAGGTCCATGAATTTTAGACTTGTCTTTTGAAGGCATTTTACAGATTTCCTGGCAAATGGAGTTTAAGGTGTCTGCCAGTAAGGTGGCTCTGTATTATTTAACTGACTCTGAAGGCAATATAGCAATTATCTATCTGTTGACAAGGCTGCTAATCCCCTGTTCCAGAAAAACCTGTGAGGGCCCAGTGAATGTAGATATGGCATAATCTCTTGTTTTATCAGCCTGGCCGTTATTATGACAAGATGCTTAAAAAAGGGGAAAAAAAACCTTAACTGGTTCCTAGGTTTTATTCAAAACTAAGTCCCACTGGAACAAATTTTCAGAAGTGCTATGAACTTTAGTCTGTCATTTACTCTTCTTTCTTTTTGACTTGAAAAAATAATTAATAAAGTGCTCAGTTTCTCTCCAAGTGGTCCAGTAATTCCAGTTTTATTCAGGTAAAGAGGGACAAAAATCTTAATAAGATCTTCTGCTATATGGCTGTGATTCATAGCTTCATATTTTGATTATTATTGTCCTTCAGTATTGAGGTGCTGTGAAGGAGCTTTTCAATACAATACCCCAGCACTATGACCTTTCTTCTATGTCTCTCTGTTCCTCCAGTGCCCCTGAAGAAATCAACAATTGGTGTTCACAGAACATTAGAACCACAAAATTACTTTGGTTGGAAGTGACCTTTAAGATCATCTATTCCAACCCACCTGCCATGGACAAGGACATCTTTTACTAGAGCAGGTTGCTCAAAGCCCCTTCCAACCTGGCCTACATCCAAGGATGAAGAAGCCACTAGGGCAGACTGTGACAAATATCTTCTTGTATCTAATCTAAAAGTACCCTCTTTCAGTGTAAAATCATTGTCACTGCAGGCCTTGGTAAAAGCCTCTCTCCCTCTGCCCTACAGAAACTGCTCTGGCAAAAGCAAATGGCCCTGTATCATCTTTGTGTTTTTACTCCTCTGTTCATGATCCATCCTCTGCTTTACAGTGCAGCTCTCTTTGTTGCTTTGCTTTTGTACTTCGTGAAGCAATTTTAAATATTTAGGATATTAGACTCTTCTAGAGATACTCTTTTCTCCTTTATTAAAAAAAAAGGTCACAAAAGTCTCAGGTGTATTTTTTTCACCATTGAAAAACATTCAGCCAATCACTGCCAAAATAGTTTCCCTCAGAACTACACAGCACCTTCATGAATGAGACTGGTACATAATTCTATCCTATTTTTTTTTCTTTTTTTCCCTTCTGGATTGTAACCACACAAAAAGTTCTGAAAATGAAAAATGCCTATAAAAATTAATTCTCTTCCATATCTGAGTACAGAAGCAAATTTCAAAGAAAAATTGTATTTGTCCTTTAGGACTTGTGTGATGGCTAAAATCAACCACAGCACACAAACTCTGAAAGCATTAGGATTCAGGTATTTGTCTATATACACATGCACAGCTTAGTGAGAAATACGTGCATATCTCTCAAAAGTTCACTGTAAGTAATTCTTCAACTTTTAATTTTGCATCATTCGCTTGCTCCTTCTTGCTGAAACTGCATGGCTGTTTGCACCTTAAGGAACTTACATCTCACAGCTTTTTCTTTTCACAGGTCACTAATCTTTGTGCTGGCTGAGAAGGCATTTTAACCTGCAATTTGGTATTGGCAGGTGCACCAACCGCATGTGTAGTATTTCCAGGAGAAATTTCTTCCCAGTCAATGCTAGGCCAGCTTTGAAGGCAGCAAGCACCAATCAAACTGCAGTGGGTAGGCAAGGGCTACTCATTTAATCTGATAGAAGCAGCTTTTGGAGGAAACTTAGCAAGATTCTGGCCCAAATGGTGTCCTGATTCCCACAGCTTTGCTTATTAGCTGAATAAGGGCAGTAACAATGTTAAATCTGCAGCATAATATATCCAAGTCTGTAATCCTTTGTAACTTGCGAATAATCCTCATTTTATGGGTCAAAGTGCAAAATGACATTAGGAACTTTAAGAAAGTTCTGCCCATTTTTTCCTTTGACAGCAGAGATATTCTTTGGTTTCGACCCTAGAGACTTCTCCAGAGGTGCAGAATAATGTAACAGTACTGTGGAGTCTGACCATGCCTTTCAGTTCAGCTCTCAGTTCCGTGAGGCAGGAGCAATGCTACATAGCTAGAGCTAATTAATTTGATTCAGTCTTATTGGAAGGCTCCCACCTTGCATACAAAACTGTATTGGAGGTGATTTTCAGGGATCATATTTGCCTTAAAATGATTCATTATATAGCACCACATCTTCAAAACCTGATGACAAATACACTACTAAACAAAGGCTGCATTTTTTAAATTTAAAAGGCTTTAGCCTTCAGAGCTATATTGACAATACGTATCTTAACACTGCACTGGAAATATACTTAGTAAGCAAACCCTTCATGATACTGAGGATGAGAACACAGTGGCTGATTTGAGTTCAGATTAGAATTCCACGCTGCATACTATGGGGGAATCTGTGTGTTCTGAAGGACTGTTGTCATTGCTCTGTAGAGGACATCACTGTTTGATTTTGTTATAAAACATGCTGTTTGATTTAAATAAATACTGTGCGTGCTTAGTCTGTTAATGATGCAGAAGAAATGGAGTCAATTGGATTTTCTCCCATGAATACTGTGCCAGTGGTTTGTGGATTATTTGAGAAGAGGTTATATGTAAAAATCTGGAGAGTAGGCTAGACAAACCATTTCTAGCATGTGGTTTTCTTAGAAACTCACACACTATAGCTGTTGTGCACACCATTGATCAGCTAAACTGCATAGACTGGAGAGAAAGTGTTATTTAAAGGATCAGCAAGAGAAAAAAAATCTCCTCTAAATGTCTTCTAGGAGCAGAGAGCACAAACTCAAACCCCTCCTAGTATTTCAGAGCAGAGAACAACAGGACATAAAATGAGAGGCCATCTATAATGGAAATAAAACTGGAGAGGTGATGCCAACAACAAGAGAAACAATCTTCAATATGTAAATAGCAAAAAGATCTCTTTACAACAAGCCAAGTAACTGGATAGATTAAGAAAGAGAGAGCATGCTCCAGTTCAAAAAGGCTAAAAGCAAATAAAATATATTTGTTTTTTAAACCCTAAGAACGAGAGTAAACAAAGGCTTTGACGACAAAGGTTTCTGAACAACTTCTAGGGGAGATGCAGAAGTAATAGAAGCATCTAGACCTGCTATTATGTGCTCTAGATGACAGAACATCTCCAGCCCTAACTCAGGATTTCCCAAGCCAAACCTATCACAAGCAGAGTAAGACATAGGCAACTATCTGCCTCTTGTAGCAATTAGAAATATCTGCTTTTCTAAATTCTCTCTGTTTTCAAATAAGTAACTCCTGTGAGTAAAAAGAAAGCAAAGTGAGAGTAAAAAATCATTAATTCTAATTCCGCAAAGAGGAAAAAAAAGTTAAAAAGGAGAGAATTAAGTGTAAAAAGGGCAAATAACTCCATTAATTCTTTCTAAAATTCTTTCTTGGTCACAGAGCTCCATTAAAGAATATTCTGAATGAGGAGGGAGAGGAGAAGGAAGTAGAAATTCAGCAAAATACTGAAGAAACTGGGAAGAGTGAAGAAAGATAGATTAGAGAAGTCATAAGGAGACCCAGCCAAATGAAAGAAGAAAGAAAAAATAAGTACAAGAGAAATAGTACATTCATGCCACAACCCATTCAAGGTAGTGGAATGGTCACCAACAAAACACCTTCATTCATGTGAGTACCTGACAGAAGCACCACCTATTCATCCCCAGCAGAAATCCGAAAGATATCATAAAAAATTTAAAAAAAGAGAGAAAGGAAACAGTAAAGATTTACACTAGGCTCAGAGGCTGGACGAGTGCAATATACTGTGTCTCTGTAGGTGAGGGGTGCCAGTGAAAACCAATGGTCTAAGAAGTCACATTTTCCTCTGATCTCCTCCAGATGCTGTGCTACCAGAAGAATTGAAAATGAGGTATTAGCTGTACTCAGGCACCTGCCTGAAGCTTTATTAGAAAGCAATTCCACAGGAAAGGCTTAATCAAAAGCTTCACTGCCCATCTGACTTAGGGACAACTCAGATTCACTGGGGAGCCATCTGTGACTGCTGTTCCGAGCATACTCCTGACTCTGTTGCATTCCTATCTCTCCAACAACCATTCAATCATAAAAATATTTTTTGAAACTTTTCTCTTCTTGGGAAGAATCCTTTAGGAAGCCTCCTTCTTTGTTTCAGGTGCCTGGGTAGCCAGGCCAAGGGACCAGGGCAATTCCCCTGCAAGCCCCTGCCAGCCTCCCCAGCCACGCAGCAGCACGTGCTGCTGACAGACACACAGCACTCCTGGGCTGCAGGGGTAAAGCTGTCACACTGCAGCTTTACACAGAGCAGCTGGCTGTGGGCAACCCCCTGGTCAATAGAGATGAGCTCTAAATGTGGCCCATGATTTCATTCCCCAGAGCTGAAAGGCAAAGGGAAGATGCTGAATGGCTTTACAGCAAAACAAACCATCATGCTTTTGGGTCCCTATAATGAATGCACTGACAAGACAGTAAAAGCCCAGTGTACCTCCTACATGGTAGCTGTCTGATGATCTGTTACTGATGTAACAATGCTTGCTTTATTTTTGATAATGAAAGAAAATCGAATTCGCATCCGGCAGCCTTGCTGGAAATCTCACTGGAGAGGGCAGAAATTAAATGGGTATGCAAGGTCAAAACGGTATTTTACCTTGCAAAAATGATCTTTCTGTACTGAAAAGCAGGGAGTGCAGTGAAAGTATATAACCACTGAGAACACCCATGCAGGTCCACTTACGTGGCATCAAATATTCAGGCTTGGTTGTTCCACATTCTTCTACGATGAGGAGAATGTATAAACAGAAAAAAACTATGTTACACCAGAAAGTCTGCTGGCATAAACTGGTTTAGCTCCATTTAAAAGAAAAGGATTTTTTCCACTTACAGTAGCTAGCTGTTTACATTTTATCAACAGCCTCTGAGAACATTGTTTTTCTCTCATTCAGATAAGATACTTTCAACATGCTTAAGACATGTTCAACTTTCTTACTTAAGAAAACAGCATTCTTCTGAAAGTCATTCAGAAATAAAAACAGGAGAAAGGCCTGCCTGATGAACTAAAATCTACCAGCATCATTGCTAATTAAAAGTATAGCTTCTTTGGTGGCATACGGCTATAAACAGGATGAAGACCACAATGGGAAGCCATGGTAAGAACACAAATATAGTAATAATAGTTCTAAAATGCAGTAGGGCGTGACACATATGTGTGGGAAACTGGTGAAAAGATGGAGTCAAATGCAAAATCTTAGCCCATGAAAATCTGACAAAAAATGGATCTATTTAAGAAAAGGAAAAAGGCTTTTGAAAAATATTCATGAAATTGTGGCGGGGAGGGAAGATTTATTCTACCAAACAACTTTTTCATCCTTCCATAAGACAAATAAATAGTTCTATGTTCAGGGCATTTGCCCAAGATGGAGAAGACCACAGCATAGCCTTTCATTCTGATTAATTCTAGTCAAGGCTTTGACAGCACCTCCCACATCCCAAGAGACCCCCTTATCACCCAATTAATTCCATGTGTACAGTCAAATTAGCCTTTCAGAAGAGAAAGTGTAGCTTGTATTTCCTGGAAGAAAATATAGTTTCAGCAAAGCAATCTTCTTCTCATTCCAAAATATCCATATTGCAAAATTCCTAATCAGCTTTAATTATTTACTTAAAGTAACAAAAATTAAAGCAAAGCTGCATGCAAACTGTATTAAAGTCTTTTGGATAAGGCCCAAGAGAGGGTGAATTCTTCCAGGCAGAGTGTGACCCTGGCCTAAACAATGACTGAGGTGACAAAGACTTAATGCATCATGAGTTGAATTTCTCCTAATCATAAATAATAATTTTAGATTTAAGTGATTAATATCAGGAGCCAGAAATATATTCTTCCATTCAAGTACTTGTTGATCTTAAAAACCCATCATCAAAATTACCTATATTACGTAAAAAAAAGAATTACCTGAAGCACTTACATCTTGTACTTCATTTCTGAAGCCATTTTACTCACTGAGGAATGCAAAAAGTTCTGGGTTACCAAAGCCTACATCCTCTTTGAACAACTGCATTTCAGATGCCAAAGTCAAAGAACAAGTAAGGATCACAAGGGTCGACGGCAGACACAAAAAGCAGTTTCATGCTCCTCAAATGATTTGTAAATTGTTTCTCTTCCCACTTCTAGGCCAAGACTCACAGGCCAGAAAGCCTCTAGGGTCAGCAAGCCCTAAAACAACCCCCTCCTCAGGACACATTCTATTCATTAGATTCTGATTCAGATGCAGTGAAGGAATTACACAACTTTCAGTACTCCAGTACTGGAGTACTCCAGTCCCTCACAGTATGTACTGATAATGCAACAACATATAAAGTCCATTTTATAATATCCTTACCAAATATGATTTGATCTTTTTCATATAAGCTAACATGGTACAGCCACCTGCTGCTTCTACTAACAGTTCATATATTGTGGTGTTTACAACAGAAAGGATGGAAATTGCCAAGTGCCTGGCAATAATTAAGTATATTTCAATAGGCACTGCTGTTGCTGTTCATAATTTTGTACAGGTGAAATTTTAATTATTCCTACTGTTTGTGGAGCAGCCATGTACTCTCTGCTAAAGGTTGCATAATGGATACCTGTCAAGTAAATCCCTCTCTTTCTCTGTCTCTTTCCTTTCCATTTCCCCATATTTCAAGCCACAAGGTTTGTGACGGGATTTTGTATAACTCTGCCTTCATAGTTTAGCTAAAGCCAGAGTGGAAGGAAATTCAAGATAGAGCACTTAACTGTATCTGATTTGTCAGACAGGACTATTGAAACACCTCTTGGAAGACGGCAGCTCTTGGCTCAGTCCTCATGTATTTTACAGGAATATCAGTATAACAAATTGACTTACTGAGTTTCCTGATATGACAACTCATTCAATCAAATCCTTCAGACAAAGACATCTGCAAAGACAAGCATACTACATCAAGCAATGCATTCCACAAACCACAGACAGTAATGCCTGCAAATAGGTTTACAAGTGCGCAACTCTACAGCCTCATGCTGCCACACGGGGGGAGATGTTAAAAAATACCAAACATTAAATAAATAAATATGACCACCTAGTGTCTTGCAATCAAAATCTTTCTCTTAGTCAGGCAGATTTCCTGTACAGGTCGAAGAGGTGTAGTAGCCATACATTACTGGCTTCAAGTCTTACTCTGAGGAAGCACTTTGCTTGTCAAGAGAGGTAATACATTTTTAATTTGCAACCTCATTTACAAAGGAAAAGCAACATAATATATATTCTGAAAATTATTATCAGTATCAAAAGAAATCTATATGTTTTGTAACAGACTCTTTACAGTTATCCCTTTAAACACACACATTTGCTACCACTATAACTGATTTTTCTCTTGTCACTGGACCTTGGACAGAAGCAGTGTAAGTAAGTGTCTCTAAATTTTAAGTCCAGTAAGATACAAATCAAAGTTTACTGTTGATTTGCTTTCAATTTGTTGAGCTCTATGTTTCATCATTTCTATACGAATCCTTTAGGCTTTAAGCTTCCTCTAGCAGAGACTGTTTCTTTATCTTTCTGTACAACTTCCACCATAAATTGGAGTTGCAATAAACATTAATGCTGAATGGACAAGATATTAGCAAAAGTCTTGACCAATTCAATTTTCTGTGCATCCATTACACAGTAAATATTTGTTAAAATTATTCTGTACAACGGAAAGAAGCTACTGTTTTTTAGTTAAGTGTGTTCTTAATCAGGCAGGCTGCCTTTAGGACTTGAATTTATACATAAAGAACAAAATTTTCACTGAACACCAAAAGCCTGCATCAGAACAGCACCAACACAGAATTTTGAATAAAAACTTGCATGCACAATGGTATGAGGAACATATATGAAGAACAAAGGTCTTCATACACATACATGAACAACGCACGACAGAACAAATCCCTCTTCTTTACAGATCCTAAAATGCATTTTAAGAAATGTGCTTTGATTTAGAAAATAATACTGGACTTTAAAATGGAATTGAATCATGGAAATCCCCTCGCTTCTGTATGCAGGACATTTTGTGGCTAGGATATCACAACATTTAAAATTCTGAGTATTTGGGAAAGCAAGAAGACAACTCAGACTGAAAAAATACACTGCTGACCCAGGTATAGCTTCACTTGAGATCATATTAAATACCACAGGACAAAGTTAAAGTAATGAATCCTCTGTCCAGTCTTTTTCCTAGATGGACTTCTCGTAAATACAGTCGTAAGTCAGGCAACGTCTCAGATGCACAGCTGTGGTGAGGGATGAGCACACACCATATTCAGTGCCTGAGCCTGCTACGCAGGACCATCTTTGTAAATGTCCCCAAGCAATACACTGCCTCTCTCTTTCAAAGGAAACAGTGCTCACACAGAGAATTAAGAATATAAGGTGGTAAATTTTAAGGTCACATTCTAGAAGGCATTAGGCCACCCTGATATTTCAGAAAACAGACTTTATACACATCCAAAGAGATAGTTAAAAGTATACCAGTGTGGTTCATGTGTAAGCTCAGTATGTCATATATTTTTAGACAAAACCTGCCAGATTGCTCAGATTGCATTTAATTCAAGCTCCCAGGCAGCAATTTCCTTTGGAACTATGGTACGAGTTGTATTTAACACGAAAATGCCAACACACCAGTAAGGAAGGCACTGCTAGTGGCAGGACATCAGGCTTGCTAGGTGGATTGCCAGACCTTTGGCACCTTAGAGACACTCAGCAGTAAGTGATGGTGAGCAACTGCACTTTCCTCACAAACACTGAAGGGAAGAGGCTGACTTTCACAGTTCCTGGGAGAACTGGCATCTTATCACCTGTGTAACCTGCATCTCTGAATTCAGAGCCCTCAGTCTCATTCTGGAGCCAGAAATGTCTTTGTTCGTAGCACAAGGTAAGAAAAAGGAGGTAATTTCTAGTACCCAAAGGCAAGAGGTAAATTTTGCACCCAGTGATGGGGTACTCCTCTGGGTCTACCCTCCTGGAATCACCTTCCCTGCATAAACTTATCAGCTTTAGTGAGGATGGGCACTCAGTTAAGCCTTCAGAAAGCAGTAATGAAGAAAGAGATCTTTAAGGCATATATAATAAAATGTACTTGTCATGGTTGTTTGCCTACATACTCTCATAATGATTTGAGGGCCAGGAAGGATTTTTTTTTTTTCACATTTTCTTTTTTATTAAAAGCTCTCACATTTCACCTTTAAGGCATTATTGTGAATTTTATCTTGTTAATTGAGTGTTCATATGGCAATAATTTTACACCACATTAAGCAATGTTCCAATTTGTTTTAATGCCCTCACTTGATGGGAAAAAATGCAGCATACATAGAAATAAACTCCTTTACATATCCAGTATATGTACTTGTCATCTGGTTTTAGTTAAGAACCACACATATACGGGAGAGAGAAATACAAGAGGAATATATGTGAAGGAGAGAATGAGAAAGGCAACATAATAAACTGTCACATTGAGAAGAATGGTGAGAGACCAATCCATCAGGCATCAATTCCAGATTTTTATGTACATGATAAATGCTTTCTGCTGCTTCAACTGGGCTGAAAAACAGCAAGATAGAAGTAAGAACCTGATTAAACACATGACTGAATACACCAGCAATGACAGACGCAATGAACGTGTTTCTTTCTATTTAGACAGGGGAAGCATCTTTAGTTTGTGTGTATGACTAGTAAAGAATCAGAAATGGTGGAAAAGAAACTGTTAGAGCTGCTTCCCTGTGCAGCACAGTGACTCCTTCCATGGCCCCAACTCATCCATGAAATCCATGAGGCACCAAAGCAGAGGACATTCTCTCTCTGACACATTTCTTCTGCTTCCATAGGGATCTGACTCCATGCTTGGCTCCAATACAGTTCATAAAACTGTAAGTTAAGAGCAAAAAAGCAATAAAGGACCCATGCCACAAATACTGCATGTTTTCTGTGAAACCTTAGGTTTGGAAGTTTTCCATTTTCAAAAAAACCCATCAGCTCAAACCTTTATATATAATATTCCCCTATAAAAACCATAACAAGAATATTGGTCCTACTTATGTACACTAAACTGTATTAATGACCAGAAATTGAATGGCATAAATTGAACTCCCAGCTGTTTGTATTCTTCTTGGTGGCTCTCAGTATTCCCAGAGGTACCATTTAGAGGTTTTCCTGTCACTCACTACTCTCCTCCAGAAGGTCCAACAAACTGCACAGGTCAGCTTTCTGTTCTTCAATTAGATAGAAGATCTAACATCTTCTCATGACCTGATCTGACTTGTATTGCTGTACCAACATAGCTACACACTTCAGGATACTGTACTTTGAGAGAACCATGTACATCACTGAGGACACAAAATATTGTGGAAGGACTGAGATAAACTATAGAGATATAAAAAGCTACATGGTATTTATTATTTTTTCCTAGACCTGCTGACTTAGATATGTGTAGACATAACAATTAAAAACTTTGTAAACAATAGTACTAATAGCATTAGGATATTATTACCATTTTCTTAATTAATCCAACAATAAAATATTGATACCGTCATCTCCCTAATTATCTTTATGCAAAGATAATTGCATGACTGTGATTTTGAAAACCTTAGATCAGATAACTAACACAAAATTCCCATAGTCATTTTAAATCAGATACATTGAATAGACTTGCCAAAATTCAAGACTTTAGGTCCTACAAATTTCCATTGGGCTACCTGTACACAAGACTGACTACCAGCATAACTGGAGAGGTCAAATGCTGTACCATTCCTTATTGACCAATAGCAAACAGAAACTGTACTTTTAATTTGAATTTTTGTGGTGAAAGTGGCAGTACTTATTGACATATATAATCCTAGATATGTGAATACGTACATATATAAATTCATAAGCACTACCAAATTTCTGCAATGTTTGCACAAGATATTTTCACTTCAGCTGCTCCTACACGTTATTGAGCTAATATGTTCACCAATAAATATCTCAATGAGAAGATTTTTTTAAAAATCACAGATAAGGAATTATTTTTTCCCATGGACTTTAAATTACTCAATGCAAATATAAGCATGATGCTTTTAAGCAATTTTTTCATTACAAAAAAAAAAGAAAAATAACCAACCAACCAAAAGCACATCTTTCATTTCAAGAGAAAAAAATCTACTTGTAAATGCTCTTCCAAATTTCTTATTGCCTTTAACAGAAGTTATTTCGATAGGTATAAGACAGCAGAACTGAAATCTAGAATCCGTGCTTGTATGGCATTGATCTGGCACTTGTTGGTTTCACATAAGACATCAACCTCTCAAACTACACCAGCTTTCAGCTCCTGAAGATAAGCCTTTTCTGCTCCAACTTTTTCAGAGCATAGAGTTTTCCTCTTTTCCTAGCTTGGGCTAACTACATGGATCCCACAGTCTGTTTCACTATCTATATTTCTGGATACCTCCAGTCATTTTGCATCACTACTTAGCAATTACTGACCACCACATTTCCACTGATAGCTTGGTTTCAGCTATCATCATAAAGGTTAGTATCCACACAACAAAAGCTGATCAGGCTTGGTAAAACAAGGGTTTGCATAAGTTGCAATTCACTGATTTCCCCTCAGGACATATCTCTCAACTGCTTCACAATTACAAATCCTTTATTTAATCAACCATGATGCATACACAGTCCGAGACACAAAGTAGTAGTGCAAAGAATGCCATGACGTAAATGGATAGAAAACACTCTTTAAACTCACTTGTTTTTCTTTTCATGATCATTCTGAGACCGTATGTTCTCATTTTTTCTATGCACAGAAAGAGGGGAACAACTAGTTTCTTTCCTGAAGTTCTCAAGGATAAAAAAAGTGGGTTTTATTGCAGTTACACAAAACTTGTTAAGAAAGTTAACAGTTAATCATCTCAGTATTTTTCAAGTGTGATGTCAACCAGTACACACCTGTCAGAAGATAAAAGCAGCAGCTCTGCAGAGAAGGACCTGGGGGTCCTGGTGGACAACAAGCTGTCCATGAGCCAGCAGTGTCCTGGTGGCCAAGAAGGCCAATGGTGTCCTGGGGTGCCTTAGGAAGGACATTGCCAGCAGATCAACAGAGGTGATCCTGCCCCTCTCCTCAGCCCTGGTGAGGCCACATCTGGAGTGTTGTGTCCAGTTCTGGGCTCCTCAGGACAAGAGAGACATGGAGCTCCTGGAGCAGGTCCAGTAGAGAGCTACTGAGTTGGCCAAGGGTGTGGAGAATCTCTCTTGCAATGAAAGGCTGAGGGGGCTGGGCCTGTTCAGCCTCAAAAAGAGGTGACTGAGAGGCGACCTCATTAATGTGTATAAATATCTAAGAGTGGGTGTCAAGAGGGTGCAGACAGGCACTTTTTGGTGGTGCCAACCGATAGAAGAAGAGGCAACAGGCAGAAATTGATGCACAGGAAGCTCCACCTGAACATGAGGAAGAATTTCTTTACCTTGCAGGTGACTGTGCATTGGAACAGATTGCTCAGAAAGGCTGTGGAGTATCCCACATTAGTGATATTCAAGAACTGCCTTGATGCAATCCTGTGCCATGTGCTATAGGATGTCCCTGCTTGAGGAGGGAAGTTGGACCAGATGTCCCACTCTGGTCCCTTCCAACCTGACCCACCCTGTAATAGCACAGTCCATAAACTTGACCCTGAATATACAAATTACAGAAGTCTTTTACTCTAGGTTCAAATAACACTTAACTTTTCTGTTAAGTGCCCTCTACAAGTGTAAAAGATACACAAATCAGGACCAGAACTTTTCAATTCCGTTTTTCTCATACTTGTCACTAGGCAGTAGGAGATTCTCCTCATTACATGCACCAAAAAGGTCTTAGGGAGGAATGCATTCTGCTCAAATACAGTCTACACAGATCTACTTCCCTAGCAAGGAGAGGTTCCCATGCAGCAATTTAAATTAAAAACGTACCCAAAGGGCACGTGCTTCTAAATATTGTACACTTTGATACTGGAAACAATTTTTCTTCTCTTCTGTATTATGATATCTCTAGGGCTGGAGGTCTCCCTTTCCTCAGCAAGCTACTGTTTTCAGAACAGGTCAGCATCAGTTTTCCGTTCTCCACAAAAATGGCAAAAATGCTATTCCAACAAATGAAAACTTGTTATCTTTCCCCTCCCTATAGTGACTTGCAACACAGCCCTTTCAGAATAATATGTATGTTCGAAGCACTGGAAACAAGGTAATACTAAGGAAAATTTCCTAGAAACAGTTCTTAGGTGGAGTAGTTGGAGATGCTGGCAGAAAAATCCTTTCTCAACATTCTCCAAAATACCAGCTTATCTCTATTGCCTTCATTTATAAAGACTTCTTTTACTTGAGATACTGAAAATGTTTCATTTGCAGGGCATGAGTGTCCAAAATTTAAAAAACTTGTCTGGAAATGACAGCACACAAATTGTTTTCAATTTTTTGTTGCTACATTTTAAAATTTCTGCAACTTTGTTGCTACTGTTACTGCAGAGCATGTCCATCCCATAGCCTACATTTGACATCAGACTGTACTAAAGCACTTCTTGACACGAACCTCAGGCAGAGCATAATACCGTTTGGCAGCAGAGGAAGATGGAACAGAAAGTAGGCAGCAGAACATAAAGGCAGTTCAATTCAAACTTATAAAAATTAAGAAACTGGGATTTCTGGAAAGCAATTCGACATAGTGTAGCATTGTTAAAAACTGCCTTTCTTTTTCACCCCAGCACAAAGTACAAAATGACAGCTCATTCCTGAAAAGCCTAACACACCTAGTCATGAAGAGATGCTGCTGTCAGCATTAGTTGATTACTTGTTGTAGCATCTTATGGAGAGTTTCAGTCTCCTTTAACTGGACTAGAAAATGTAACTCTATTTATGCCTACAGATTTAATGTATAATGGAAAAGAACCTCTCTGTCCAGCTTACTTCGCGCTTTATCAGCTACCACTAAAATGCTTTAAATAGCTCAAATAATGGTGTCCACTTAACCCGCATGGTACCTCAGCAATTCTAATTATCTCCAATTTGTATCTAAATACGAAACACAGCCTAATTATCAAACTACTAACTTGAGGTCTTTAGAGTATTGAAAAAAAGCAGCATATTAATTAGTTCCAACAATGCACTTTATGAACTTCAGAAAGTTCACCATGATATTAACATCAGAGTATGTGTTACGGTTTATCTAAGTTTGAAAGTTATTTTGCACTGCAATCTTCCATTTAGATTAACTGGGAAGGGCTATACTACACATTGTGCATCCACACGGTTTTGCTACAGCTGTCTCATGCATTTCTCTTCTGTTGCACCCACACAAATCCCTAATTTTCCCAAGTAAATGTAACTTGTTTTGGAGCAGGTGCTAAGAGCAAACCCCTGCACAGCCACCGCAAATTATGGAGCTTCTATTATTACTGAGGTAGTTTGTCGTGTATCTTCTCTCAGCCTTTGAAATTTTGATCAGATTCACACAACCTTTACCCCTGTCATGCCATGTCACCATAATTTTTATACTCCTGTTGAGCAGTATGGTCCATGCACTAAACACTCTATCCCTGACAGACTTTAATACAAGTGACACAACTCAACAGTGACAGAGCCTGGTGGCTTCTGGTGCTTCACAAGGGTCTCACTTAGGGGCCATAGAGTGGACACTGCAGCCCATGAGGGTGGTTCCACTGCTGTCACCAGCATTTTTCACAATTCTCATCAAATTCCTTCACATTCTTGTAAAGTAGAGCTATGCCAATATGGTGACAGTTCACCTATTCGGCATCCCATTGACTCTCCACAGCTAGAACAAAACACAACAAGAAAGTCCCAGACTTCAGCATAAGACAAGTTAAAACAATGGCTATTTTGCAACTGATATGAGATGATGTCATGCACATGGGTCTTGCAAAGCTAGAACTGCAAAAAATAGCTACCATAAAGAAGAGGCAAAATAGTGAAGCAAGCCTGGCTAAGCTTAACTGATTTGAGTTAATAAATAAAATAATAATAGAACCAAAAGCAAGACAGTTTTGAAGTGAGTTTGTATCTATATCTAGCTTACAGAACAATTTCTTCCAAATTTGAACATTTGCTTCAAGAAGCATAAAATTACAATGTAAATAAAAGAAGACAATATAAATAAGCAATTCACATTCAACTGCCCTGCAACTTCCAGTTATTTTTCCCAGTTACTTGGCAACTTAACCTGCCTTGCTCTTAAGTATTTATTCCTCAGGCAAGTCTTAATAAAAAAAAATTCCTACAACCACTTTCAGATGTGAATGAGTGACCAAAAAAAAAAAAAAAAAAGACTGTTCTTTTTTTTGGTAGCTTGAAATTTTTGCTTGCCCTTAAAA
>VZTH01011746.1:148073-181879 GCA_013397815.1 Aleadryas rufinucha | reverse complement strand
AAAAAAAAAAAAAAGAGACTGTTCCTTTTTTTGGTAAGTTAGAATTTTTTACTGGCCTTAAAGTAGGAACAGAATACCTTCTCTAACAAATCAACTAGTGAAGCTTATGTGAAGACATCTATTATTTTAGAACATGCTCCAGGCTGCACTTGGCTTTGGGAAGGTAGCACCGCAGAATAAAGATGAAAAATAAGTCATACAACTTCTCTTATATTTGTAATTTGAGTAAACTATGTCTATCCTAAACTGACTGGCCCATTTGTGTTTGAAAGTGGTAGAGTTAAAAAGCTAGAAAGAGATGACAAAATCACTAGCTTTCTCAAATATAACATCTAAATATCATTTCAACATGAGGGAAGAAAGGAAAACAACATAAATTGCAGAAAGGGATATATTTACAGCAGGAAGAGTCTCATTTGGGAGTGCGAATTACATTTGCTTTTTCTCAAATGTAATGAACTGGTTAGTGATTGAGGTGAATGAGTAAGGGTGGCATTGAAAGGATGAAAATTTAGTAAACTTCATAGACACATAAATGTCACCTTATTGAACACTCAGCACTTCTCTCATCTACACTCAGAGCTTTGAGGGAGACACAGATAAGCAAATTGGACAGACAAAATTAAGTGATTGTACAGACAGCACCATACAGTTTAATTACTGAATTTATCAGATATGCCAGTCAGGGAATATACAAGAGTTACCTAAAAAGTCCTCAGAATAGCCCTGGTGCTCAGGCAATTAATCAAATAACAATGGGAAATTACCATACTCACCATTCATAAGTGGCACTCTATGCAAATACAAACATAAACATTTTGTGGTCATGTGAGAGAAGAATGCTGACTACAGCATCTACCCAACAGCCAGGAGATGTCCTACATCTTGCTCTCCCTCAGGCCAGGGAGGCATTTTAAATCTAGGGTTATGGGAATAGCTCAATCCCCAAAAGTATCATGTCCTCATGCTAAGCATCTTAACCACCAAAAATTAATGACTGTGATAACAAAGTCAGTGAAAGTTTTTCTCAAAAACTGGGAAGGGAAATCACACCAGGTGCTCTACTGCAAGTGCAAGAAATGTAGTGTGATCAAAGGCAGAAGTCTGTACTTTTATATTTACATTTCATTTACTGCTGGAGAACTGTTCATTAAAAAGAAAAACTCTACATAAAACCATCCATAACAAATAATTTAGTCCTCTCCTGGATAAATATATTTTTGATTTCCATCACCAAGGTTGCACTGAAATAATTTAGATCAAACTCCTGCCCAGTTCCTGGTAGTGAAATCTATTTTATAATTCATCTAACAGAGGTTTACAGCGATTCCTAGACAGTTTGTAACCCCTTTTTTTAAAAAGTCATCTTAAATGTCACAGCAAAGCCATTTTCATTTTCTTGACTCAACAATAGTTCCCAGTGGCACTAACAGTATAGAAATTTAGGCTGGAAAAAATACAAGAGATCCATATTTGCAACAATTCAAAGTGGAAAACAAACAAAAAAACCCAAAACTGTTCTGCCATTTGACCAGGCTGAAATAGCTATTTAATGTCTCCACTCACTCTCTCTTCTGATTTTGCATGACCTCCACTACTGGACTGCACTGAAATTTTGTGTAAATTCCAGAGGGATTTTCTTACCTACAAAAAAAAAATCAGAATTAATCAGAGAACCACAGCTGAATATTCCTAAAATTAAGCAAGACTGCTTGTGATGGACCACAGGAAAGAGATATGCTCTTGCAACCTCATTTTTTTGATATTTCAACTAAAAGTAATAGCAAATGAATCTGGAGTGCAAACCTAAAACATATCCACATAGATGATAATTAGGTCTCCTTTAGAGGAGAAAAAGTAGGTTTATACACTTTAGTATAGGTGATTATGGGAAAGGTAATTACATTACTAATATCCACCAAGCTCACAATAACGCTAATTTGAGATAGCTTACCCAAAGACTGGGTTTCTCTATGCTTGCCAAGAAGGACTGTAAATCTCCTCTGGTCATTTCTGTGTCCCATGGGAGTAAATTCCTTAAAAGGTCCAGGACAACTCACACTAAGACCTCGTATTGTAAACAGCCTGTGAAATGCCTTCAGGGGAGTTATTACGGGGAGAGTAGCTGTGTCATTTCAGTAAAAAGTATGTGACAGGAAAAGAAACAATTGCAGAAGTAAAACTTAGAGAGAATTTTGAAAATATCAATATTCTTGGACAGGTGTATCCTATTTCACAACAGCATATGATCCATGGGGTAAGTTTATTCGATTTTCAGAAAGGTGCAAATCAAGCTCTGCTGTCTCACTCAGCTCATTGATGAATCCTAAACGAGGTCTCCAGTCTGTTTTCTAGTATGGCTTGTGGTTTCTCTTGACACCTCTGCAGAATGCTCCCTGTGAATAAAGCCCAGGGGACAGAGGGAAGGTGACTCTCCAGCCCCACTCTCTCCAAACAGGCTGCTGAAGGACTCACTGGCAATACAAGACAACTGTTGACTCTGGTAATAGATTCTTTTCAGGCTCTGTGACAAAGGATGTAAGCACACGGTGCCACATAGGCTGCAGCTGATGAGATAACCCCTCTTTCGCTGAGGAACCCAGTTCATCAAAGAAAGAGGAGCTGAATAACTGTGCCACTGGATCATGAAAATGAAAAGCTCTTGGAATTCCTTTGTTCAGCAGCCTCTCCACTCCAGCAACAGTGAGGAACCTAGAGCCTGCTGCTATGCAAGGGAGGGGGATTCAAACCCCTTCCATGAACGCAGAGTGCAAAAGAATGAAAAGCTCTGTTACAAAGGAAAAGCACAATGATTGCATGGACAGCTCAGCTCTCAGGGGAGGTTTTGACACCTCTGCAACGGATCTTATTACCTGCATAGTATGTTGGGCCTCAGCAGCAGAGCTTGACTGCATGACTGCTTCTCTTAGAACAGCAAGAACTAAGCTAATACTGCTAATACTATATTTATTATATTTACAGGTAAAACTCCCTTATTGCCAGAGAGACTTTTCTTCTTATTAATGGTACAAATAATAAGGTGAGCAATCATCTCTTCCTCTAACTAAAAAGCCAAACATAACTAAGCGTTTCATTGCTCCTCTGCCCAGCAAACATGAGAGATGTCACTCAACTGCAGAGAAACTGGTTTCCCTAGTTTTCTGCTGACTGGCAATTTCTGCTTCCTTATTCACTGGACAGAATGAGGTTGGTCATTCTGCATTTATTTATCTACAGGAGAATGGTGCAAGGCATGAATTGCACCTTGTACCCTGCAGGAGGCAAAGTGTTCTCCAATGAGACTGCCAGATGAATTTCATAAGAAGAGGAATTCCCTGAATTGAAAAAAGTTTGATGGACTGGGGTTTGTTTAACCATCTTCAAACTTATATGAAGTCCTAGTCAAAAGTAATTATCAGTGATTTCAGTCAGGAATATTAGACATTCAATGTTTCTATTTAATAATTACATGAAGGCATTTGTTGGTTCTCAGCAAAGACAGAGCAGGTCTCTCTGGGGTGAGGTTTTTCCTGCTTCTCAAAAATGGTGTAACTTTCAATCCACAGACAGAATTCAGTTTTTAACTGCATAATTCCACAGAAATTAGGTGAGCTGTCCTCATTTATACTAGTATTGGTTTATGTTTCTAGAAAGACTTTTCAAAAATAATTTTATTCTGATTTTTTCAGAAATTGGGGTAGTGCACTGCTGCTTCCTCAAATTTCTGAAACGAAAACTGCCTTCATAGTACAGAACAATTTTGCTGCTTGCTTGTTTTGCTTATGACTGTTTTAAACATTTAAGCTCCTTTAGAAATAAAGAAAAATGTTGTCTGAAACCATGGATTCATTACGCAAACAGACCAAAACTGTACACAGCTCAGAAGATCTTAAAACTATCCCACCTGTCACTGGGTTTGAGAATAACATGGAAGATAATATTGAGCTTAGCGAAATGTAATTCAAAAAACTCCATTAGTATAATAATAGGTTTGTCTACTGGATCTGTTTCCCAGCTACAGTGCATTAAATGCCATTTAACTGTTCCAATAAATTCAGACTCGTGGGTGCAACTGGTAAGCAGGAAAATGGAATAAACTGGTATAATAGATGGATCAATAGACAACACGAAGATGTAATGAGCAGTTTATGTATTGAAGATGGAACCAATAAGAAAAATCATTATTAAGCTAATTGTTTTGAAAAACTAGCATTTAAAAAATGATCTTCTGAATTAATAGTTAATTTATAGTATGCTGCTACAGGTCTCCTGTTCAATTTCAATTGAGTTACAGCTACAACTTATTTAGCAAGAGGAATGGAACATTTGCAAACACAAAGTTATTCCTGTCAGATATAAACTTGTAACAAGATCATTAGTGCTGTGCTTTAAAGAGAAACAGAATATTTCCTGGGATTTTCTGGTTTCCCTGAAAGAAAAGAGCACAGCAAGAAACTGCCTTGTGTACCATCAATGTCAATACAGCAGGGAGAGTTTATCAAAAGATTTGTATTTTCACAGCTCACTTGCCTACAAATAAATATTTACAAATTAAATGTTGTATTGGTTTGGCACGGACTGATTTTGGGTAGCAGGGGGGCCACAAAGATGGNTGGGAGGGACTCACGCTGCAGCAGGTGCGGTTTGGCTGCTGCTCGTGAGAGTGGACCCACGCCGGGAAGTTCACGGAGAACTGTCTCCCGTGGGAGGGACCCCACGGCCTCACAGGGAAGGACTCCTCTCCCGGAGCAGCAGAAGGAAATCTTGGTCATCGACTGACCAAAACCCCTCTGCCTTGCCTCTCTGTGTTGGTGGTGGGAAGGAGGGAGGGCCTGGGCGGCAGGGGGGGGAGATGGTTTAAGGGCTTATTTTATTTCTCATTACCCTCCTCTGATTCTGTTAGTAATAAATTTCACTTAGTAATCAAAGTTGAGCCTGTTTTGCCCTTGAAATATTTCTCCCACTCTCCTTATGTCATCCATGAAGCCTCTGTTAACCCTTTTTCCTCTTTTCCCTCCCTTTGCTCAGCAATGACAGGGGAGGGGGAGCGAGCAGCTCTCGTGGGGGCCTGGCGCTGGGCCAGTGTCAAACCACGACAGTCCTTTTTGTTTTTCAAATGTTTTTCAACAGTCCAAATGTTTTTCATTGTGTAGTCCAATTTGTTTTCAGAAAGCTAAGCCCATTACAAGAAGCATTGTCCTCAGCCACAGTGCATGTAGGTGCCTCAGCACACAAACACTGTCCAACGCACTTAGAGCCACAGCTGCCAGAGCTCCTGTGCTGGCTGGTGCAGCCTTCAACAGCAGGGCACTGCCACACACCACACTGCTCACCTGCAGGGCTCCTGCTGCTCAGGGAACAGGCACTGCATGATGGTTTTAAACCTGCTCTGCTACACCACTGCCTGGTCTATGATTTTAAGCCTCCTTGCAGGGTTCCCCAACCAAGTTAGAATTACCTGCTGTTCTTTAGATGAGGGAAAAATCAAACCGTAGAGAAATTTATTAAAAGTCACAAAAACATCCAGCTGCCTTCATCAGAACATGGCACGGATCTCCTCACTGCAGAGACACTGCTCTATGAGATAGATGCTCTTACTCAAAAATCAAATCACACACCCCACAAGGCAGGTATCAAACAGGCACATGGGCATACTGAGAAACCTGCCCATTTATTTCTATTTTATTTCTGAAAGACAGTACAGCAAGAAGGGAGATGAGAATGAGAAGAAACTGGAAGTGAACAATGGTTCCCAAGTACCAAGTCCTTAGGCTTGGATTGGAGGGGAACACTGGTTTGGGCAGCAGTGCCTTCTTTCTACAGCTGATGCAAGATGTTGCTGTTAATGGGACAACAATTATTTATTCTGAAAATCATTGTGCAAGGGGTTTCTTAGGTCCTACAGTGACAACTATAAAGCCAAGAATCTGCCTGTTTCCCACTTTTTTGCAGATCTTTTTCACTGGCATATAACTGGGAATGCAACCATGCTGCAGACTGCTCTGCTTCCCTCTCTGCAGATGGACAGGCTTGCCCATGGCCTGGCCCACAACCTGCCCAGCTACAATAGAAATGTTACTGCTTTTGATCATGCTGTCTTCATTGTCAGTGAAGGAATCACTAAGGCCATGAATAATCCTTTTCACATACCTTTAGCCCTTCACAAATCACACAGTTCTGCTGTAAATTTGCAAGAGAGAACTGTACAATGCTTCCAAAATTTTTTTTTAAAAACTACAGAAAATTTGTGTATTTCAAAATTAGGGAAAACAACCTACATAAAGCACCACAAGCACAGATACAGGCTGGGCAGAGAATGGACTGAGAACAGCCCTGAGGAGAAGGACTTGGGGTGTGAGTGGATGAGAAGCTAAACATGATCTGGCACTGTGTACTTGTGGTCCCGAAGGCCAACTGCACCCTGGGCTGCATCACAGGAAGCATGGACAGCAGGTCAAGGGAGTGGATTCTCCCTCTCTACTCCACTCTCATGAGAGTGGAGTGTGTTGCATCCAGCTCTGGGGCCTCTAAAATAAGAACATGAACCTGATGGAGCAAGTCCAGAGGAGGGCCGCAAAGATGAACAAAGGGCTGGAACACCTCTGCTCTGATGACAGGCTGAGATTTGTAGGTTGTTCAGCCTGGAGAAGAGTGTTCCAGGGAAACCTTATTGCAGCCTTTCAGTACTAAATGGCGGGAGAGGGACATTTCACAAGAGCATGTAATTATAGGACAAGGAGAAATGGTCTTAGACTGAAAGAGGGTGAGTTAGTTAAATTAGATACCAGGAAGAAATTCTTTGCCCAGCANAGCAATGACAGGGGAGGGTGAGCGAGCAGCTCTCGTGGGTGCCTGGCGCTGGGCCAGTGTCAAACCACGACAGTCCTTTTTGTTTTTCAAATGTTTTTCAACAGTCCAAATGTTTTTCATTGTGTAGTCCAATTTGTTTTCAGAAAGCTAAGCCCATTACAAGAAGCATTGTCCTCAGCCACAGTGCATGTAGGTGCCTCAGCACACAAACACTGTCCAACGCACTTAGAGCCACAGCTGCCAGAGCTCCTGTGCTGGCTGGTGCAGCCTTCAACAGCAGGGCACTGCCACACACCACACTGCTCACCTGCAGGGCTCCTGCTGCTCAGGGAACAGGCACTGCATGATGGTTTTAAACCTGCTCTGCTACACCACTGCCTGGTCTATGATTTTAAGCCTCCTTGCAGGGTTCCCCAACCAAGTTAGAATTACCTGCTGTTCTTTAGATGAGGGAAAAATCAAACCGTAGAGAAATTTATTAAAAGTCACAAAAACATCCAGCTGCCTTCATCAGAACATGGCACGGATCTCCTCACTGCAGAGACACTGCTCTATGAGATAGATGCTCTTACTCAAAAATCAAATCACACACCCCACAAGGCAGGTATCAAACAGGCACATGGGCATACTGAGAAACCTGCCCATTTATTTCTATTTTATTTCTGAAAGACAGTACAGCAAGAAGGGAGATGAGAATGAGAAGAAACTGGAAGTGAACAATGGTTCCCAAGTACCAAGTCCTTAGGCTTGGATTGGAGGGGAACACTGGTTTGGGCAGCAGTGCCTTCTTTCTACAGCTGATGCAAGATGTTGCTGTTAATGGGACAACAATTATTTATTCTGAAAATCATTGTGCAAGGGGTTTCTTAGGTCCTACAGTGACAACTATAAAGCCAAGAATCTGCCTGTTTCCCACTTTTTTGCAGATCTTTTTCACTGGCATATAACTGGGAATGCAACCATGCTGCAGACTGCTCTGCTTCCCTCTCTGCAGATGGACAGGCTTGCCCATGGCCTGGCCCACAACCTGCCCAGCTACAATAGAAATGTTACTGCTTTTGATCATGCTGTCTTCATTGTCAGTGAAGGAATCACTAAGGCCATGAATAATCCTTTTCACATACCTTTAGCCCTTCACAAATCACACAGTTCTGCTGTAAATTTGCAAGAGAGAACTGTACAATGCTTCCAAAATTTTTTTTTAAAAACTACAGAAAATTTGTGTATTTCAAAATTAGGGAAAACAACCTACATAAAGCACCACAAGCACAGATACAGGCTGGGCAGAGAATGGACTGAGAACAGCCCTGAGGAGAAGGACTTGGGGTGTGAGTGGATGAGAAGCTAAACATGATCTGGCACTGTGTACTTGTGGTCCCGAAGGCCAACTGCACCCTGGGCTGCATCACAGGAAGCATGGACAGCAGGTCAAGGGAGTGGATTCTCCCTCTCTACTCCACTCTCATGAGAGTGGAGTGTGTTGCATCCAGCTCTGGGGCCTCTAAAATAAGAACATGAACCTGATGGAGCAAGTCCAGAGGAGGGCCGCAAAGATGAACAAAGGGCTGGAACACCTCTGCTCTGATGACAGGCTGAGATTTGTAGGTTGTTCAGCCTGGAGAAGAGTGTTCCAGGGAAACCTTATTGCAGCCTTTCAGTACTAAATGGCGGGAGAGGGACATTTCACAAGAGCATGTAATTATAGGACAAGGAGAAATGGTCTTAGACTGAAAGAGGGTGAGTTAGTTAAATTAGATACCAGGAAGAAATTCTTTGCCCAGCAGGTGGTGAAGCACTGGAACAGTTTGCCATAAGTTGTGGATGCCACATCCCTGGAAGCGTTCAAGGCTAGGATGGATGGGGATTTGAGCAACCTGGTCTTGTGGAAGGTGTCCCTGCCCATGGCAGGAGGATCAGAACTAGATGATCTTTAAGGTTCCTTCCAACCCAGGGCATTCTATGATTCTATGACTTTTAATTCTTTTTTTTTTTCCAAATAGAACTCAGCTGCTCATTAATTTGCTGGACTTAAAATGTAAGCCCTGTAGAGAAAGAGCCAGTCTCTTCATTATTTTGCACTTAGCAAAGTGGAATCCTGATTTTTACAAGTTCCTAAATATCACTACAAAAATTAAAATAATACCAATAGTAATAATACACCTTCTCATGGACATCAGCCTTTGAGCTTAACTCTTCACTTTGGGAAATCTACACTAGGAAAATGGTAACAAAAATGGCCTGGCATCTCCATTAAAGCTAAGTACTTTTCTCAGTCAGAACTATAATCTGTGAACTAGATAATTATTCCAGGAAGGTCTTTTTTTCCACACATTTGTTCAGTGAGTGAACAATGTTGAAATAAGTAGGCTTGAGATTAATTATTTTTCTCAGGAGCCCCAGCAGGATACAGTGGGAGGTCTGCTGCAGTGATTTTATTAACTGCGTTGAGGATTTTTGATCTGAATTTACTATTCAAGGTTACCAAAACTGGGCAATATAGGCGACCTTCCACTGTTTTTAAACCAAACAAAGGGAATATGTGCAAATTTGGAACAAAAGAAGGGAAAGACATGCAACTGAGAAGTGTTTCCCTGGATTTTTCTTTTGTTGAGGCAGTGGCAAATGAAGTGCCCCCTCTCTGACATTCACATAGTCACTACCTTCATTGACGGGTTTTCATGAGTGCTTCTCTATTCTTTCCAACACAGGAGAGAAAGTCAAACATGGAAACAGCATGGAAATAGCAGGCACATATGGATGGCTTCCCTCCTATGCTCCAGTGTAAGCATGTTAGCAGGTGCAGCTTCTCATTTCCACTGGCAGGCACGTACAATGTCTGTCTTGCCCTTCTTGTAAAAATTAGCATATGAAACACCTAATGATTTTCAAAACACAACCAGATGCACTGAGGGGCCCAGTCATACAGCCAAACTTGATTCACTGTCACTGGCTAGTTCAGTGACAGCAGGTTTGAAACCTGGTTTTGCTACACTTCTTCCAGGAGCCTTGTTGGAATTTATCTTCTGTCTTAAGAAAAATTACAGAAAGAAGCACTGCAGCAGTTATCAGAATTCATCTAAATTAATTCAGTTTTGTGATTGCAGTTTTCTCAGTCTCTACTATCTGACTGGAATATTCTCTTCTTTAACTATCCACAGTAATCTGTTAACCCTCTCTTGAAGCATCATCCCCACAATTTAACATGTTGCTCCACTTTTCCATTCTTTTAACAGAAAGATGAAAATTAACATCAGAAAAATTAATCATCCACTGATAAAGCAAGTCTCTTTCTGCTTGGAAATACCAGCTAAAGCACAGAATGCTACACAACCCACGAGAGTCATGCTAGAAATGCATCTGAGAACATGAGCAAAGTGACAACAAGGAATGGCAACAAAATAAGGTGGAATTATATAAGAAACAGGCTAATTTAGCATAAAGGGAATATTTACAAAGTTTCATAGCTCATCTTTGTTGTTTAATTCTGCCAGGCTTTTATATTGGTTTTAGGAAATGCACACTTTTGTGCTACTGAGGTCCAACAATGCCTCACAAGTCTTTTTACATGAATCACACGAAACAGACATGGCTTAATTTTTCATTCAGGTACAGCATGTAAAATTCAGATTGTAGGTGCACTTCTCTATGCTACCTTAAAAAACTAAGACCTAGAAACCTAGGTTTTTAAGAGGTCTGAAGTGATTGATTTTGTACTTTCTCAAAATATAGTCAAATATGTCCACAGTGGCCAAAGCTTTTGACATAGAACATTGGACAGAAAGACTGCAGTTCACATATCCCTGTACAAAGTCTATCAGCAGCTGCTGTTTTTTAGTTTTTTTATTTGAAGGAATGTAAGCAGAAAACGTCTCCTTTTTTACTGAATACAGCTTTTCCTATCTACGAGATTCCCATTGGTGAGATCTACTTTTTCACCCTTGAGCTGTTAATAATTAATAATCATTCTCATTAAATTTCTGATATACATGTCCTTGGGCACTCACTTTCCTAAGCAGATAGAAACTCTTGTCTTACAACACAATTATGAATAAACCCACCACAACGCTAGCTGTCATTTGTATTTCAGTAACAATATAGCTGAACAACAGATTTTTTTTTCTGAACTTTTCACGAGGCAAATAAAGCTCTATGTTAAATAAAGATTATTATTCATTTATAAATCTCCAATTTGACTTCAATAAAGTGACTTGTCAGAGTGATTTACTACATCACTCATACAATGTAAAAATTTTTGTTAAGAAATCAAAAGTTGACTAATGACTCATTTTACAAAGAAAATTTCTCATCAGCAACCTATACGGACATTGATAGACCTCAGGATACTTCTTTATGTTTCTGCTCTAGTTTTCAAAATAAATACATGCAATAGATATTTTACCATTAGTTGTACCCTTCAGTCATGCAAAAAGTTCCTCAATATTTTCTGAAGGAACAGCCAATGCTCTCAAACATAGTAAAGTTAATTCAAGGAATGTTCTTAAAACAGTAAAAGTTGTTTAAGCTTCTCTGAGTAGTGAAGCAGAACTTGTATTTTTATTCAGTGTGATGGACCAAGATCAGAGTTTCTTGATGTACAGTTTATCTGCTACATATGTTTGACTGCAATTTAAGTCCATTAAAAGGAAAACAGTGTATGTTTCCTGGGCAAATTACAAATTCCACCACAGGACAGCAGAAAGAATATGCTAATGTGCTAGGTTTTTCATGACAAAAGTGTGTGAAGAAAAGCTATTATGAAGTTAAGACAGAAGAAGATTCTACTTTATTAAATACCAACAGTTTCTAGAGTGTTGCAAACTGCAAAGATGACCATTGAATAGATAATTTCACAGATACTACATGCTGCTCTCTATTTAAAGTGAAGTGATGTAAAACTGCATCATTTAAAGTGCATAATGACAAAATAACCCTTTGATAATGACAAAAATACTTCATTTTCAAAGTAGAATACAATATACTGAAAAGAAAACTTGTCACAAGTATCATTGTTTTACTACAATACATTAAAAAAAGTACTGTTTTGTAGTTGCTTAACAAAAAAAGGTTTACACAGTATATGTTAAAGACAAAATTATACCACTCAACGAATTCTTAAAAAGGATCTCCCTTCAGATTGTCAGTGAAAGAGAAAATGCATCTCTATCTATAGCTATCTCTATGGGAGTTACTCCCAGGTACACACAAAATTTTAAAAAAAGTACAAGCAGGTTAGAGCTGCAATGCCTTTGGGAGTGTGCAGGGATGTTTATTCATCCTCACTATGTGCGTGATACAAGAAGGCTCCTGAACTTTGTCCTACCGGCAGCAAATCCACTTTCAGAAGAAGTTCTTATGGTATGCAGGCATTCCATCACAGCTGAGTAAAGAGAACATGAGAAATTCTGTCTATGACACAAGAAATTGCTGGACAGCAACAACACAGGGAGATGATGACAGAAGCTACAGATACTGCCAAGAAGGATGGTTAAATTGCATGGTTAGGTAAGGGGAAGCTATGTGAGAAATGGCCAAACTTTGATGAGAAGCAGAGAGGAGTAATAGCACCTCTGAAGTGAAGAGTCTTGCAAGGCCAAGAGCACTTAGGTGGCCATAGTAGTGATACCATTTCAGGCTGAGAAGACCTAGGTAACACTGTTGGTAACATCAAATTTGGTTACGGATGTGGTGAAACTGAGATTAGCAGGGGAAAATAATTAGGGGCAGGTTTTTTATTTGGGAAGGAGACAAGTGTGTGGGAGGAAGGAACAAGTATGGAAAAATGGAGAGAAGGGGAGCTAAAGGGGCCCATCCAAGTATAACCAAGGCTGCCGGGCAGTACAGCTGTCTGGCCAAGCCCAGCACCTGATCACCACTTTACCTTGTCTTATTAAACTCTACACCTGTTTTCTCTGTAACTGTGCTTAAGTGTGCCTTCTGTTCTGTGTGTGAGACGTTAGCAAACTTCATGTTGGATTGGCCAACAAGTAGGGTAGAAGGTGTGGCAGCCAGCTACCGAAAAAAGCATGATCTGGAGAGCCTGAGAGTGGGCCCTCCTCAGGAACCACAGGTCCGGAGACATGTGTGTGTGTGTGGGCCTGGGAGTACGGATGCAGGAGTGTGCGATGTATTAGCATGCTTGGAGTCCCATTGGCCAAATGCAAAGAACAGGATCAGCAGATTTGCTCACAGATACACCTGCACACGAGGTGCCAGACCCAGCACTGATCTGCTCTGTGTGCAGCTTTGGTGGCCAGCTCTGTGTGTGCACGGAGAGCACACACTCAGCCTTTCTACTGCTGGGACTGAGGAGCAGGGACTGCAGCAATCGGGATCTACTGGATTGAACTGGAAGAATCCAACAACTCCCAAAGTCCATCAAAGTGAACTTCCCTAGGACAACTCCAAGTTACAACATAAAAATTACTTCAACGATTACTCTATAGCAAATTATCACAGGATGCTTTACTAGAAACAACAGGCAAATAAACTCTGCTTAAATATTTCCTGTATTACATTAACTTTTAGCCAAGAACAGGATGGGAGGCCTTTTGTGATAAATGGCAAATCAGAGCTATGTTGCATTTTTGTTCCCTGAAATTTAAGAAAGGAAACTATATACAGCAGCCAAAGATGAGATATATCTTCCTCAACACATCCCAGCCTACCACCATTCTTTTTCATTTTCTTCCCACCTCTCAACACGCACCTCTAAAAACACCAGAAATGTCTTAGCCAAATACATACCTTACTCTGTGAGACAAAATAATGGATCTCCCATTTATAGCCTACCTCTGAATCTAAAGGAAAAAGGTTGTATTATTTTCAAAACCATATTCCTGTAATGCAGAACTTCTTGCTGACCTTCTCTGACCACTTTGATCTCACGCTCAGCCACTCCCTCTTCTCATGGTGCTGCACTCACCCCTTTTGGTGTCCCTCATACTTCCCCAGTTGGGAAGCTCATGCTTTTGTTTTCTCTTCCTCCTTTATCTGTAATTCAATCCTCTCCTCCCTTCTCAGACACAAAGGCCATTTATCTCCTTAAATCACACCTTAAAGCCTTGTTTTGTCCCTGTTGTTTAATAGTAACGTCCTTCTGAACCATTTTGTGATACTTTGTATGAATGCCACTATATGATATAAATTATCTTGTTTTATTTGCTGGAGCTCCATAATAAGTTAAGAGATCCAAATAATCATGCAAACATGCGCATCATTAAACACTTCCCTTAAAAAAAAAATCTTTTAATTAGAATATTCTCTTCCTCAAAATTGCAGCATTGAATGCACAGTTGTGACTGAGACAGAATGCAAAATTAAAGCATTTCAATCAATACAGAAACATAAACACTAAGCTCCAGGCAATAGGGTGGCCTATCGTATTCCATGTATTGTTACAAAGTCAGAGGGTTTTTTTTTTTCCTGTTTTATGTAACTTTCCCTGAAGCTTGATGTCTCTCAATTACAAGCTGCAGTCTTCTCCAAGTCAGCCATAAAGCTGTATACTCAATTTGTAGCATGCAAGTACATGAAGGAGAAAAAAATTATTCATTTGAATGTCATCAGCTGATAACTCTCTATTCAGAAACACTGAATTAAGCAAGAAGAAATAAAGAATGAACTGTATGTGCCAATATTCCATCAAGCACTACGTGCTAGTTTACTCAAAATACTGCTTGTAAAAGTATATATACAATATTGAAGACATCAGTTACTCAACAAATGTTGCTGTATTCAACCTTTTTTTGCAAACAGTAATGCACTTTTGTTGAGCCAGCAATTTATAGAGGAACAATGAAAGGAACTTCATGGGTCATCATATCCAGCCTGTTCCTAGTGCACTTTTTTCTAACTGCTTATAGACATTTTTTAGCAAATGATAAAATAATGGCTTTCTCTTCCTCAGCTATTTGCAACAAAGTGGCTCTATATTAAGAGCAGTAAATCCCAATACCAGACCCTAAATACAAGGTCTTGCACTTTGCACTGTTGACTTTCAGCCGATTTCTCTCCGTTCAGTCACCCTGGCTTTGATTTGACAATGCCCCCCGGCTTCATTGATCACCAGATTTTACAAGTGCTACTTCTTGTGCAAGGTCATCAACATGGATGCTAAAATTGGCTCCAAAAACACCCTTCAAGGCACTAGACCAGTATCCCCACTCTAAATCAACAATTCCACACTCAAAAAAAAAGCTGCCATCTCCTCTATCATACAGTATTTAGACCTTAAAAAAAAAAAACAAACCACCAAACATTTCCTATGCAGAATCTTTGGGGCTTTAACTGTAGGATGATCTCCAAATTCTTTAAAAGAGTAGCACCCCACCCAAATTCACAACGGATATTATATGCTCTGGTACCAATTTTTGTTTATTCCTTCTAGTGAATACCCAAGCCTGAAGCAGCATAATGTACATAGGTAGATTATATCCACATAACCTGAAGCAGAACTGAGGCTTGAAAACTGGACATAAAGTTTATGATTTTTTTCACTCTATCAAATATTCCAATCAGAATCCAATTAAAATTACACTATCAACATACTTTTCAGTAATTTTTTTATCTTTCTTATAAACAGTTATTATATTTATAAGTCAGTAATGAAGAAGCACCTAAAACAACAGGGGCTCCCACAGTGAAGATATTACTGAAACAATCAGCAATGACATAGTACCTGCTCCAACAAGTTTACTAAGATGATGTACAGTATCTATATATACACATATAAATAAAGAAAGGAAAGGAGAAAGGGAAGGTGTGAAAAGAAATACTGAAGTCTTGAACACAGCTATAAGTCAGTGAAAACAACAGAGATTTTAAATCACCTGCTTTTACAATGTATATGGAATATGTGAAACAGCATTGCATTTGTTTAGTTCCCAAGCAGAGTAGAGTGAATTAGTAACACATGAAAGCAAAAGCCATCCATTTGGTTTTACTCAGTTAGGGACCCATCCCTGCTGAACACATTAAACTGCAAATCCTGAAAAAGTGCCACAGTTTTGCAGCAATGTTATCTGCAATTTAATTGCAAGACCCCTGCAAAAAGCTCACTTGGGTATTTTGAAATACAGTGAGTTCCTTCCAAATACCTAATTTATTTTTTTTGTACAAACCATATTAAAAAAACATGATGTAGGGGTTGAGTTAGCTGGAAATTAGACCTGCACAAATAGGCTATATTTCAAGACTCTTGTGATAACCTTAGCAAATTAGAAGGGAAAAGATCTACTCACATTGGTAAGCGTGATATGGCCAGTTTTACTGTGCTGAGACAGAGATAATTCAGCACTTCTACACATTTCATTTTAATTGTCACAGAATTAGTCATCAAAGATTACAGCTGCTTTCAAAGGAAATGTTAAATCAACAACTGGAAAAAAAGTATTTGAATACATTTTCCCAACAAATGCTAATTCACTTTTATTATCAAGTTTTAGCTTGTGGCATCCTTAATATTCATCAAAACTATGACCACATAGAAATTCATCTACTTCAAGTCCTGATTTCTAGTTTATAACCTTGCTGGGAGGCTTTCCTCTATGTTATTTTCTGTGTCCTTCCCTTCATCTGTCCCTGAAAGACCCATCAGCAACTGATTGGGCCTGTCCTTGTACCAAGCACAATGCTGTCCTAGTAGAACAACCAAGACCAACCAGAACAACCTAGTAGAACAACCAGCCCAAGCTATTGCATTTCTGGTGACTCTAACTCACTGAAGGTTGGAGAAGGGAAAAGTTCAAGAAGAAAGTGTGGGACTGCTACAGAACAGCAGGGTTTGACTTCAGCCATGAGCTGGGTAGGGGAGCATGGTCCGCTAAGGACACTATTATCCCCAAACATGCTGTCAGGAGGCCAGACAAGGAAGACTTTGTGGCAGACAACTACGATTTTTCAGTGCCTCTTGTGCTGTACGCATGATAGAGTGGATATGGCTTAGACTGCCATAAGACCCTTCAAGGTGAAGTAATAATGCAGCACACCCACATGCACAGAGCTCTGGAAGGGTATTCATACCCTCCATAAAGAGAAACTGACTTCTCACCATTGATTTTTGACCATACAGCAACCAGTCAGAGCTCCACACCACAGGGAAGTGCAGTATTCCACAGACATAAGGACAGGTTCTGAATATTCCTCACATTCAGGCATCTTGACATACAGCCTTATACACAGCCTGGTGAGCATCCACAAGCAGAAAACAAGCAGAGACATGACTGTAACAAAGATTTTATAGCGGTCTTATGTAAATAACCTGATTTCAAATTCAAACAGTTCTCTGAGAAAGTGAAATGCAGTGTGAGATTGACAGGTTGCAATGTACTCTTAAAAACTGAAGTACTACATGGCACCAGAGCAGAAACTAAAGTAAGACTATTACAAGTAAGACACATAATAAACACATGGGAAGAAGAAAAGCAGCTTGACTTATCTATCATCCTCTTTTACTTTATAGGTTTCTGTTCTAACAGACACTGTGTATGCCATCCCTCTGAATCGAGCCCATAAATACTGCCGTAATCTCTGACCTTGTCCATGTACACATGAAAAGCTTCATTAACTTGAAAAAACCCCAATAAGTAAAGTCAACTCCTCTGTGCTTCCTTGTTGAATGGAACTACCCCAGGACCAGATCATAGAAGACTCCTGTCAAGAAGCCAATTACTAAATCTGTTTCCTCAGTTTCTGCTGTTATAGGTACATAAATACTGTGAGCTCTCAAACCCCTACAGGTAGGTCTCTTGTGTGCACCAGTGAAATGCTAAGGTCATGCCACGAGTGCTCTTGTGTCATTCTCCTGGCACGTGCTGTGGGCCACATGAGTGGAACTGAAACTGTGATACAGAAAGCAAAGGCACAATCAAAACCTCTTCAGGGACAGACACCCAAATGGACAATGATGAGTTCCAAAACATCAGACTTAGGCAAGCAAAAGAAATAAATATAGAACGAGCTAAGCATAAACCGTAAATGAATGACACTCCAATTTGTCTGTTGACACCTGTGACTTCATTAAAATTATGTTTTTATTTTTCCTAATTTCTAAGAGCTCCTATTCTTTGTGAAAAGAATGCAAGTGAAAACTTGAAATAATTTTTTTTAAAAATGTCTCATTTACTCTGCATCATTTTTTGTCTCTTTTAGAAGCAGTCAAAATTTCTGTCAGAAAATGTGACTGTTGTCTTAACTATGTGCTAATAGGTACATTTGTAAGGGCAGAAAAAGAACTTCAACCAAAAATAATAGAATTCCAGGAGATTTTATGTAATCTTGGAGGAAAAGAACTGACTTTCTTGTTTAACTCACAATGTACATACATTTCAGGTAAATACCAGTGCTGGAGTACCAAGTCACTATCACTGTCAACTTAAAAAACCAATATGCCACAGTGATAGTGTAACTACTAAACACAGTCACAGCATAAGGCGCAAACTGCAGAAAGAACCATAGCTCTGTACACCCAGCATGCTTGTTAAACTTCTAAACAATCTTTCCTCTGATCCCCCCACTCAACAAAATCCTATGTCTTTCCTGCCCTTGCAGACTGTCACACCTTCTTACACAGACTTCATCTGACAGGAACATAAAGGTAAGTACAGCAATAGCCTAAGGTGGAGGCACTGCAAAATGAAGCAATGCACTCTTGTGTTTTTTAGAATGACTGACTGTACTTCAGAAAATACAATTTCCTTCTCGTTTTCCACATAATCTTTGCCAATACTGGAATCAAGAGTGGATTTGCAGTAGTTATGCCTGCTGTGAGTGACTTAGGAGCCTTCTAGGCATGCAAAAGAGACAGAAAACTTCTTAATGTTCTTCAGTGCCTGGTAGGCAGAGAACTTAGATGAAGAATGAGTTACACTACAAGGTTGACTAGCTGATGAAAACAACACTTCTCAGATCCGATGAACTGAATGGATGAATGGACAGAAAGGAACCATTTAGGACTTTCTCCCAAGGGAAAGCTGGATACAAAGATTTTAAGACAACATTGGCAGACTAAATCATTAATAAAAAGCCTTAAATTGGAGACCTTAAGTAGGTAAGTGTAAAAGGTATCCTGTATTCCTACATACACCTTTGTTGTCTACTGTCACTACTAAATGAAAGCCCAGATGGGATATTTTCTGCAATGCCATGCATGTGATAAATGTGTTTGTGCTCATTCAACACAGCAGAGAGAACTTATGGCTTCTCAGTAGCAGACAGCACAAGACAAGACAAATAGGCTGCTCAGACTGAGGCTCATGAACACTATTCTGCTACTTCTTAATTTGAAATTTTTTCAAAGTATCAAAAAAGGACATTTTCACCACTCATTTTTTAACTCCAGCATGTGAATTTTGTCTGTGCCAGACTGTTTCTGCAAACAGGTGTGCTTGTGGAGGTGTGACTGGCAAATCTACTTTTTCAGGAGAAATATTTTACCAGAAAATGTCTCAGGATCCCTAAACATATAACACCACATTAAACTTGAGTAGTCTCATGAAGAAGCAGCAAATAGGGATAGTGCCTTACTAGGAACTGTGCCTCAGAGTGTTGCCATCCCTCCTTGGGTTACCTGCTCCATGTGTAGGACAGGACCCATACCATTTTGACACAGAGAATGTACTTCCTTTCTGTACCAACTGGGTACTGATTCCCTCAGGACACGCTAGAAAGAGTCACATCCCTTCTTTTGCAATGGACAAACAAAAGATGTCTAGATTTCTTTGCCCCCAGTGGAAGTGCCAAGACAGGGAAGATCAGTTGCAAATGAGACCGTATGGTATCTCACACTGCACAGCTCACAGTAGTAGATTTCCACTTCATTTAACTCAGACAACACACATGAGCACACTTGTGGTTTGTCTAGCTGTGCTTCTGTTAACATTAATATCATTTAGCTCACACAAGACCATGCTTTAGTTACTACATGCATTATAATGATACAGAATTAAAGATACAATCGTAGAACTGAAGTTTAAATATTGCCACATGAGAAAGGAATACAGGGATTTCTAAAATAAAGCCTGTAGAAAATCTGTAATAGATTATTCCACATTTCATCAATTATCATTTTCTCATGAATAAACTCACAAAGGAATGATGTGCTTTTCCCTTGCTACAGCAGACTGAGGTAACAAAGTAACCTACTGTGAGAAAAACTGCTTTAAGCTGGCATTACACTGAATTGGTGGCTGTGTCAGACAGTAAATGTGATTTCAGCTCTGAGTACACTAACTCTGTGTCTTTCAGAAAAAAAAAATCCTACACAGAGAGATTATCTTTTGGATAGGAGATGGTTATGAAGGCAGAATACATCTGGTTAGTTTTGGACATGCATATCAAAGAGAAAGCCATCACCATAATCTTAGTTTTGCTTTTTGTCTGTAGTAATTCCTGAGATTTCCTTGATGACAGATGGGTGAGAGGGAGGAAGAAAAAAAATCAGTGTGTGGCTGTAAAATTCCATTTTGTACACTGGATTTTAACATAGGAATGTATCAGGTCATCAGCCCTGAACTGCTTTCCAGTAGTAAAAAATTGACTGACAAAGATAAAGTGACTGATTTTTTACCATAGAATGGTTTGGGCTGGAAGGGCCTTTAAAGGCCATCTAGTCCAACCCTCCTCCAATGAGCAGCAACATCTTCAACTAGGTCAGGTTGCTCAGAGCCTCATACAACCTGGCCTTGGATTTTTCCAGGGACAGTGCATCCACAACCTCTCTTGGAAACCTGTGTCAGTGTTTCACTACCCTCTTTGTAAAAAATTTCTTCCTTATATCTAGTCTGAATTTACCCTCTTTTAGTTTAAAACCATAACCCTTATCCTATGACAATAGACCCTTCTAAGAAGTCTGTCCACCCCTTTCTTATAAGCCCTCCTTTAAGTACTGAAAAGCTGCAATAAGATCTCCCTGGAGCCTCCTCTTCTCCAGTCTGAACTTACAGAACTCTCTCATTTTTCTCTCATAGGAAAGGTGCTCCATCCCTTGGATCATTTTTGTGGCCCTCCTCTAACAGGTTCACGTCTTTTTTGTACTTTCTCCATGGTTTTGATGTATTATTGTCTAAACTGAAAAACAGAACCTTTAATAACAGATAGGTAAACGAACCTTGCTTAGATCAAAACACATAGCTGTGCCAATTAGTGACTGAGTAAACAGCAGCATGAAAAATGGTAACCCTTAATTGCAGCCTCAAGTGTAGTGCCGGGCATTCTGCATTTTCTGTTCATCCAAAACAAACAGTAAGTAGCTTGCCACATGTTTCTCATGTCTCCAAGGACTAATTAAAACTGGCCATCCCTGTTTCCGACCACCTGAGTACCGATTAAATCTCCCTGGGTAAACATTGCTTCCAGCTTTCTTTTACTGATGCTCCCTGTGACCCTCTGCTTCTTTTGTGTAGTAGTTCACTGTTAAATTTCACCTGCTAATTCAGCAGATCCGTGCTGAACTGCAGCTGTCCCATCTATTTCAGTAAAGCAGTAACTTACTGAGCTACTGGAGTTAAACATAACGAGTCCTGCTGACGATTTCTCTTAAGTTTCTGGTAGCAGCCTCAGCATGCTCTCACCTTTGGCTACCACTATCGAATGCACATTCAGTGTCCTGTGCAAGAATCACAGGCTCCAAAATGTTTCCTGAAGGGCTATGCCTCCAACTGGACCTCCCAAGCGACCCTGTCAATGAAGTTTCTTCTTAGAAAGAAGCTGGACCTAGAGAAGCACCTCATTAGTAAGAAACCACAAGGGTACTGGCACCCATAGTAATGACTGCTAAGTACCACGACACTACTAGTTGCAAAGACATAAGTAAAATGACAGAGTCTCCCTGAGATTAAAAAATATATAAATAAAAAAGAACAAATCAGGTTGTTAGAACTACTTAACCGTGTGGACACCAAGAATTTGGATCCAAGGCATCTCAAATTATCCCTTCCAGTGCGCATTGTTTTGCATGTATTTATAATGAATTGCTCAGGCTTTCATGACACTGAGTTCCACACACTCTTCCTCAAGCCAGAATTAAAATGCCCAAATGATTTGCTGTCTGCAAATGTGTTGATGACTGCTCGTCTCTTCCTTCTACCAGCCTACTGGCAAATGTTTCCAGCAGCACCTCATCCAAAGTAGGAATTATGTTATCATATGGCTGTATCAAATGCCCTTCAGATGCCACACAGCAACTCCTTATATCCTAAATCATGTAGATTAGACAAACAGTATAACTAGAAACTATCTCCTCCTAATTGATTTTAATGCTATTGAACAAAAAAAGAGGGCATCTAAAGTACAATGTATTTTAATAATCCCAGATGAAGGCAAAAAACCTAAAAAACTCTGACAGTTTAAATGTCTTGTAGAAATATATGAGTAACACATGACAAAGGGAAAACAAAAAGTTATTTTCACATAAATATATATGCAATGTCCACTATAAAGATGAAGTCAGAATCTTTTGGCATCCCGCAAGGAAGTTGGTTTTTCTGAAGGACACAAAATCTGAACCATGACGAAAGTCTAATTCCTTTGTACAACAGAAGACAAGGTATTACAGGTAGCATTGGAAGGCTTTTCTTCCCACTGAGATAGAATGCAGGGTTTTACACAAGTGATATGAGTTCTTCTTTCCAAGACTGTAACCAGTCCATTTAGTTCCCCCCACAGGGTGGTTAGCTCTGGCATGCAAGTCTTCATGGATGCTTTTCCTTTGGACCTTCATGAGCTGAGTTCAGCTACCACGTTTGAAAACCTAGAGAGTTTGATTGTTGGGGATTCACATAAAGGAAGAACTTCACATCATACCAAGAAACCCGACAACTGGGAGCAGGCATCTTCTTAGAAGGGACCAGCATGGACACATGACTAATAAAATAACTTCTGTCCTAAAAGGAGACTCTCTTTAAATTCAGCAGTGAAACTTATGGAGAATTGTATCTAGACAGCCTAACTTTGAAAGTAGTAACAATACTTTCTTTTTAGGAGAATAAATGGGTTAATGGAGAGTCCTCTTAGAGAGGAAGCTGCTTCCCCTTCCATATGAAAATGGCATGAGTGATAGGAAAGGGTGAAGCTCAAAAGGCTGAGATAAGAGACTGAAAGACTTCACTGTGAGACATTGCTAAGGAGGCCACATAGAAAACAAAAGAGACAGAACAGGAAAACAAGTGTTTCTATATATACAACACAATAACATCAAGCCCAAAGCAGTTATTACATGTTAATCTTCATTGAATATCATCCCGTATCAAGATGATGTGGGTTTGTTACTTGATTTGTAACATATAACATTTATAAACTATTGTACCAATTATACATATTTAAATACAAACAATGACAAAATCATATGAAAATAACATGAGGTTTGCAATTAAATCACTTCAGTATATGGTACTGGGCTCCTGTAAAATGTCACGAGGTTACTGTTCTTCTCAGTATCATTACAATAAAAGAGCCCACAGTTAATGAACCACAAATTAGCAATACCAAACACCTCTCCTGAATAAAAATGCACATGTATCAAAAGACAGCGATATCACTGGGATAGTAGAATTTGCCACCAGTAAGCAAGTTCAGAGAAACATCAATATCTGCCTACAGAGGAGACAAAGCTCTGAGATCCAGGTAACTTTATTTGCAAGGAGTAATGATAAAGTTTATTTGCATGGAAGTACATTGGAAAGGGCTTTCCAGATCTGAATTCATGCCTTGAAGTGCACTGTACATTGATGGTATCCCAGTCAATCTCCCTAGGATGCTGGTCTGTTTGTACAGTGGCAGAGGACTTCAGTTCACGTCATCTGGGCCTGTCACCTCTTGTAGGAGGCACACAGCTAATCCACCATGAATCCATTTGCTGTGAAACAAGAGCATCTGACAGCTCCTCAGTCTCACTGCTCTATCATGCTAAAAACCTCTGCTTGACAGAAATACCCAGTCAATTAAGGGAGATGGCTGCTAAGAACCAAAATGTGAAGGTATTTTTCTTCTACAGTTCTCTGCTGGGTCTAAAGAAAGAAATTTAAAATGTTCCAAAGTAGCTGACAGTGCTTGTACAACAGGGCTTCCGAGCAGCCACTTACTGCAGCAGTTGCCAACATTTTCACATATGAAAGATAATTACAGAACAGGAAAAGATAATTTCTAGATAATTTAGGAAACAAGCTCAGCTCTCAGCTTCAAAGCTCCAAACAGTTAGTGTCTAACTATACTTAGACATTAAAAGCCTTTTCTTGTATACTGAAGAGAAACAACAGTAAACAAATTCTTCTTCACGTTTAGGTAGAACTTCATGCACATCAGTTTCTGCCTGTTGCCTCTTCTTCTATTGGTTGGCACCACTGAGAAGAGCCTGGCTCTGTCCTCTTGACACCCTCCTCTTAGATATTTATACAGATTAATTTGGCACCCTTGCAGTCACCTCTTCTTGAGGCTAAACAGGCCCAGCTCCCTCAGCTTTTCCTTGCAAGAAAGATTTTACACACCCTTGGCCAACTCAGTAGCTCTCTGCTGGACCTGCTCCAGGAGCTCCGTGTCTCTCTTGTCCTGAGGAGCCCAGAACTGCACACAACACTCCAGATGTGGCCTCACCAGGGCTGAGGAGAGGGGCAGGATCACCTCTGTTGATCTGCTGGCAATGCCCTTCCTAAGGCACCCCAGAACACCATTGGCCTTCTTGGCCACCGGGACACTGCTGGCTCATGGACAGCTTGTTGTCCACCAGGACCCCCAGGTCCTTCTCTGCAGAGCTGCCTTCCAGTGGGTGGAACTGCATGCACCAGCCTGTGCTGGTGCATGCAGTTGTTCCTCTCCAGGTACAGGACCCTGTAGTTGCCCTTGCTAAACCTTGGACAGTTCTTCTCTCTGCCCACCTCTCCAAGATCATCTTTTCAGAAGACATTGTCCATACTATTTTTCAATGCTCAGAAAATGGCAGCAGGATCAAAGTGAATACTAAAGACATTTTTCCTGGTTAAAATGATTTTGTTTTAAAAGTATGGCAAAAAATAATGGCCTACTTATAACCCTGAAAAACATCCTCCATATCATACAAATCATGCCCATTCAGTAACATCAGTTTTGCCTCTGTTCCAGGTCAGCTGAAGTTATAGGTTGGAGTGCTTAGACAAATATATAAATATACATTCCATATACTTAATATATAATTGTTCTGTGTATCTTTTAGCTTCAACTCCTGATTTATTTCAACCAGTGTTTGCAATACAGAATAAAAGTATAAATCGTTTCTCAGTATTTCAGGAAACTAAACCGCTGTTTCTTAAGATTACATGGGCATCTGATATATAGAAAGTATTCTTCCAACATAAAGCACTAATTCTCTTCATGCATTTTAAACCCAACACACGTTATTTACTGAAGATTTAAGATGAAATTTCTATTCGTAGACAATGTTCAGGACATAAAATGTCTATTGACTTTCTAAAAAGCAAGAAAAAAAATCAAAGAGCTTATTTAATAGTTTCAAAACTGAAAAAATGAAAACTTGCAAAGTTTTCTTTACAGACTTCTTGCATATTCCAAATAATCACTTTATGCTTGTAACAGGAACAAGTAAATTTTTGGCAAACTAAGGAAATCAGTTGGACTCTTTCTAACCTAATTGTTTTCTCCCAAGGGGATAAACACATCTTGTGACAGGGTTTGCTCTTACGGTACTACTTAGATTTATTTTCTATGCATTTCAAATCCAAAGATCAAAAGACATAAAGACAGTAAAAAAACCTTTTAATCTGTGCCCCAAAGCTGCAAATGTGTTAATATTCTCATCTTTCATGTTTGCAAGGTAATTACAGTAAAGAGCTCCATACTGTATATTTCAAGAAGGAACTTCACGTCTGATAATGGTGGACTTCAAAACAAGAGACAGTATTCACCTTATTGCAGAACTTCTTAGATATTTCCTGGGTTTAAAATTGAAGTCTTTATATCCACTGTGCTTACAGACATCCAAAAATATTTTATCTTTGGAAAACCAAAAAGCACCTGCTGTTATTTGATTTTGTTACTTTTACAGAATGTAGACATAAATAATACGAAAACTTTGTGCAATTAATGTTCTAACTCAATTTAACATAAAACTGTTCTCAAACTTTTATAAATTCAAATTTTTAATACAAACTTCATCCTTAATAAATTAACTTGTCCCCACATCCTTTTTCTAATTATAAATAAAAAATTATTCTGTTTATACTTCAGAAACAAGTTGTGATGACAAATGGGGAAAAACCTTTCTTTACCTTGCGGACAGTTCCAATAAATACATACATGCATTATTATTGCAGACCAATATAAAAACAATTTTTTCCCAGTTTTTTTACTGAATTAAAAAAAAAAAACAGTTTCCTGTTTGGTAATTTTTAACTGTATTAATAAAAGCAAAGACAATTTAAGAACACAGAGGTGGATTAAGTGGTTTTAGATGCCATTCACAGAGGACATCAATAAATAACGTCTCATGTAGTACATCTTAATAATTAGGAAACTATATGAACCTAAAAAAAACTTGACTAGAAAAGTCTCCTTGCCCAGATATGGAGCTTTCATACATGAAAATTCTTTTCAAAGGGCGCCCTTCTATATCATTCATCATTATGCTACAGTCTGCATGGGCCACTAACAGAGATGTACAGTATTTAAAGCAGTGAAAACTTATCACATGCTACATGACCTGCTTCTTTTTATTCTTTTTTTTTCTTTTTTCTTTTTTTTTTTTTTTAGTATTTGTTTTTATTTCAGGTTAAACTACCCTGTGAATTTGACCCAATCTACTCATAACCTATCTATGCTTAAAAATACATACATCTGATTCAGACTGTAAAAACTAATTTACTAATGTTTATAAACTGCTGTAAAGATTTAAAATGTATCCTAAAATTTAAAGAGCATCATTTTTGTAATCCATGTCACTGAGCAATTGACTTCTAAATTGTTTGAATACACTCCATCAGACAGGGTTTCAGCAGCCAGTATGAATTTTTTTTGATTCTTGTCTTGCTGACTTCCTGTATCTCTCTGAAAAAAAAAAATAGTTACAATTTACAGGGCATGTTTAACTGTGCTCTCTTTGTTAGAACTATTTAAGAGCAGACTGTTTCTTCTCCTTCATTCATTCTGGTTTTGTATTTGCTTTGGGGGTCATTAATAGCTTCTTCAGATTTCTTTCTTCTCTTTTTGTTTTTGCATTTTTAAGTCGATCTTCAATACTAAAAAAGCACAGAAACATGCATTCCAGTCCAATGAAAATTTGTTAATCAAAAAAGTGTGATGTCCCATGTCACCTTTAAGCCTCTCATGGCTCTTCAGAGATCAAACAGATGACAATCCATCTACACAGAAGTCAGTTCTCAAAAGGTTTCAGCTACCTGTGCTAGAAAGACAGTAATGATTCCCTGAGAGCACCATAATAATCAATAAACCTTTGTCTTGAAAAACATCAGCAGCTTACTTCTGATAAACCACAGGAATTAATACACAGACAATGATACACCCTTGGGATAGCCCAAGTCCATCCACTAACTATTTAAACAGCATGAAAAAACATTTCTTAATTACTTTTAAATTTTGTTAAATGTTCTAAAATATATGGACATCCACATGTAAACATACTAAATTCTGTAACAAGGAAGAAAAAAGAATCTTACACCCAGACATACATTCTTACCTGATGGCATGTATGGACCACATGGCTTCTACGAGTGATCAAGAAGATTGCCCAGTTTTGTGCTACAGCTCTTGAACTATGTAATTCTGCTTTGATGTAAATCTGTTTTGAGTTTTAGGTCTTATTTTCTGCAACCTGTAATTGTTCTAAGCTTAGAACAGGAAACACAGCTGGAAAGGAGCAAATAATGGTGGGTCCTGCTCTCTGCGTTCACACTGGTAAGCAAGTAACTCGACATGGAATTTGCTTTTGTACATAAAGCATATAAGTAATTGCACAAATAAGTATACCACAGACTTCAGAAAAGCAGTTTACATGGTGTTTTAAGGATTAAGAACCAAGCAGTGGGTGTATTGTACAAGTATGGCTAAGAAAGGAAAGGAAAGACTTGTACCTTACAGGTTTATACACCCTGGTGGACAAGAAGCAAGTTATAGTTTACACAGGGTTTTCTTAAGCCAAGGTGGGATTTTGATGCAAGGATTTTGGGTGTTATGAAAGAGCAGTCCAGGAGCATCGTGGGGGAAAAGTACAAAGATAACACAGGACAGAGGCTCAAGGTAATGGAGAATCTGAGATTCACAGAATGGGTCAGGCTGGAAGGGACCACAGTGGGTCATCTGGTCCAACCTCCCTGCTCAGGTAGGGTCATCCCAGAGCACATGGCACAGGATTGTGTGCAGAAGGGTCTTGAATACCTCCAGTGAGGAAGACTCCACAACCTACATGGGTGATCTCTGCCAGTGCTTGGTCACGCACACAGTAGAGAAGTCCTCCCTCACATTTGTTATATTTTCCCCTCATATCTTCTCCTCATATCATACTCCTCATTTCTTGGGAGATCCCGAAGTCAGTCAGAGAAGCAAAAGCACCCAAAGTTCTTCCCTCAGATTCTGAACTAGATTTCATTTCAGTCAAGTTTGCACTGCCTTTTCATTGCTGCTACATCATTTCTGTTGATTAAGTTTTTTCTCCCATGAGCTCTGAGGAAATATTTAAGGCCAAAATTGATTTCAGTAAACTAGTTTTATGAACTGTTAATCCTGATATCAGGCCTATGATCCCCTGAAGATCCACTGTGTTCAAAGGAAACACCTTAAGAATAGGAAACTTGCTAGATCAGCAGTTCTAAGATTACAGATTAAAAGTGCTGTGAGGATTTTGATGCCAAACTCTGAACCTGATGAACTCTGCATTGTTGGGAATAATTAATGACTATTCCCAACTTCAGTTGCAGCCACAGCTGTGTCCTTAGGTCTCCCTTGGCACTTAAAAATGTTATTTTCTGCTTTATGCAAAATTTTCTTAAAGAGGGAGGAAGTGTTTAATATCTAGTTCATGCTTAAATCAATTTGAATCCACAAACTAAGGGGATCTGAAATAGCCTAATTTGGGCACTTCAGAGTTGGATGCTCACACTGGAGTTTTCACACTTCTTAGCATCACATTTTTAGAGCACCATCCAGCACTAGCTTTTTTTAAAGCATCCTGCAGAGTTCCCTGCTTCCTCTCCAGAGCAGTGAGAGCACTTGCCTAGGTGGTGGAAGACAAGCTCAATTCCTCCTTCAGCATTTGAAAAGCCAAACCCATTACTCTAAAAACTAGGTTGCCAGCTAGTCTGACTCCAAGAGTGAGTGCATGAATTGAGACGAGAAAGAGGATTAGAAGGGGACAGGGAAGGAGGGGTTTCTGTTTCACTCTGTTCGCTGGGGACAGAGAATAACATAAAACCGTATTTCAGAGCTTATCAGACCACCTGAAGTTTGGGCTCTACTCCAGGCTGATTGCTGTATTTTGGCAATTACTGAAATATATAAGCAGACCTGAAAGGACATCCACAACCCTTTTCAGTCTTAACAGACTCATTCACAACTGACAGGATAATGTATCTTCATGCAATTCTTCATGTGCTAGTATCCCTCCAGCACAGTGAATGCCTCAGTGAAAAGTGACCACTTCAGCAGGTGCAGGAGGAACCTCCTTAAAGAGCTCCTGGCAGTATTGTCCTAGCCAGGGCCATTCCCTGTCTGAGGAAACCAGTAAGGTCAAACAGTGGTTAATGAGAAAAGGAAAGGTCAGTGTAGTTCTTTGTCATGTTTCTTTGTCACTCTTGCGTCCACAGTAAGGTTCGATCATCATTGTTAGGAAACAAAGATAATCCCATGTGATTTAGGCAACTGATCATGTAGTTCTGATACCTGGAACAATCACCATGCGTGGTTTCCAAACAGACAAGAGCCTGAAATACATCCACATAAACTGGTTAACCACTTACCCTGAATAATGCATACATATGTAGAAACTCAGATCTGTATGTGCAGAATTTGCCTCCGTCAACTGGAAGAAAATATGTCTAATGAGTAATGTTATCAGCTCTACTGCAAACAGCAGGCATCTTCCATGCTGCTTACATTAAACTCTCAGTGAGTAAGGTAAATGACATAACTTCTGCTCTAAGTTAGCATTTCCCCATTACAAAAGAAAAAAGATCAAAACCTTGCCATTAATCACATCTTTGCTCGTAAGCAGCACCACACCATTACTCCAAGATAGGTTTTCAGTAAGTAATAAAGTACTAACAGGATAATGGCAGTGGAATAGCAAATGAAATCTGTTCTTGCTCACATTTGTTCCACTTCTTTGCACTGATAGTAAAAATACATAAAATAGGATACTGAAGATATCCATATGCAGTGCATTAAAATGAAGAGGAAAAAAACACCCTAGTGGATACCACTTTCTCTCATGCATCATCAACTACTTTCTGCCAAAGTCATACTAAGCTGCTAAGAAGCAATAAAAAGCTGCGACTGGAGAACTACAGAAGATTCAGGGCATGTAAACATACACCAGCCTAAAAAAGTAACAGTTCTCATCCATAGAATCGTCCCTCTTATCCATCTTCTTTTATGTATTTTTCACATCCTCCTGAATGAGAATTTGTATTTAGTCAGTGACTGGGTGTTCACCCCAAAACATTTCAAACTTTAGCAGCCTGTGAGTTCTGCAATACAATCCAGAGTCGAAACTTTGCCCTGCCAGTCTACAACCCACACACATGTTGACTTTCCAAAAGTTTTCCAGTCAACCAATGTAAAGGATGTATATGCCCTATGATCACTGCATCCCCATATCCAAATCCTTCTGCCTTAGTAGGTTGCAGGGAAGTGATCAGCTCAAGAGACCAGTTCTCCATTAGTACAATAGGAGGAGACTAATTGTGGAGAGACTCCTCCAGGCAGGAATCTGTGCAGAATAACAGAGGACTATATTCACGGCGGTTGTACGAACATCTCTATCCAATGCACTCAAATCTTCAAATACCCACCACTTCATGGTAAGGCAGTTAAAATTTAACCCCCCTAAGGAAGTATATCCCACCAGCACTTGGGACATGAAAACTACAGCGAGTCAGCAAAACATGTCATACAGAGAGTAACCATGTGATTATATATTTATACACTACAAACTAACAAGAAGAAATGAACACAAAATTCTGCACATGCTAGCCAATATCTATATGACAGCAAGTAATGGTATGAACCATAAAGTTAATACATGTGTATATTTGGCAGAAAAGAATAAGGAACTAAAGAGAAAAGAGTGTATTTATCTTATTCACTTGACTAAAATCAATTCTGGGAAGAAATACAACTAAAATTGCTATTACTCATGAAAAAATGTGTTTATGAAGTAATTCATATTACATCATGACATTTTCATTAGATGCAGTACTTTTGCTCAAAGAGAACTACAGTACAATATAAAAATGATTGCCAACTGCTAGCTCTGCTATCTTGAGTTCAATTAAAAAACATGAAAAATCAGCTTTTGATTTTCAGTGATTTAAATCTTTTCAAAGAAAACTTGCAGCAAAAGCAAGAATGAGAGTTCCTTCTTAGCACTACCTGGGACTGCATGCGTAACTTTCAGTCTCAAACAACTTGATTGCAACAGTGGAACAGGAATCTAATAATTAATATGCAAATTGTAAATGCATATTAATGTAATTTGTACAAAAAGATAGCACTTGTCAGATAAAGACTACTCATTTAAGTTCTTTTGCAAGTGAGCAAAATTTGTCCGTGGTCGGATCTCCACGTACACAGACTCAGCACTGCTTCCTTGCCACAGCTGCAGATCACATGTAACACCAGAGAAGACTGAATTCACACACCAAAAAATATTACAAGATGTGATTATAGCCTTCAGCTCTTCTCATGTGTTCCACTGTTCATCCATCACAGTGAATCTCTTCCTATTAGATTTAATTATTACATTTCTGAATCCTTCTGGCTTTATTACTTTGAAGCTGATTATCAAAGTACAACATGCAACACCTTCTTTCTCCATTCTACAGCTCAAGTGACTTGTGTGCTTGTCTTCAAGGAGGTACAAAAGAAGCAATATCTAAACTAACAGAGTAGTCATGAATAAACCTGCCTTGGAGTTTTATACCTATACTAAATGCACCCTGAAGAATAGTTCCTGAATAACAGTACTAAAAAAATAGTTCAAAAAATAATGTGCATGTCCTTAACTAAACCAGAAGAAAGAGTAATGTATAAACCAACAGGTTTTGTCAGCTGCTTTAAAGACAACCAGTTACAAATGAATTGGGTCTCTAGAGCCAACCCATGTATTTTGTCTCTATGCTGTCCTTATGTTTGACCAAGTCACACATAGTTCATTCTAATTTTGTCTCACTAAAGAGGATATATGGTGTATTTGTACACCTTAGCCTTCCACAATTTCCACAAATGATAATTCATGCTGGGAATCTGCTCCATGTAGAGCAAGGAGAACACAATTCATCTTCAATTTTATGAGTAGTTTCAGCTTCATAAATGTACTCAGCATACTATTTCCAGCTTTTGTTTTGACCTTATTCATAGTTCCTAGTTTATAATCTTCTAATATTGAATTTCTCTCACACCTGGCTGTTCTGGAAACTTCACTAAAATACAGTGTATAGCTAAAATAAACTCCGTTGTAACGTTTCTATTGTTAATAAACTTCATAATTATTTACAACAAGAACACTTCTGCTCTGTTAGAATCATGTTAGCAATTGCACAGCTGGTGGTTCCAAAGGCAACAGAAAATGGTTTTCAAAATAATTAGGAATATTTTTTGCTTAATTTTATACACATGATCCTCTACACCTAAGTATACAAACAAGCAAAACTAGGGAAAAGGGTTCTCTCTTTTTAGAAGGTATTCAGTGTTATTTTGAAACATGACGATTGTGGTAACACTCTCCATTTTCTAGCCTCTTCAGAAAGGAAATACAGCCCTTTGATTAAAAAAAAAAAATAAAAAGGTGGAAACACCGGACTGCCTGGCAAGGTGAGAGAAAAAAAGGCTCAGAAAGGTTTGGTCAGAACAGATTTTATGAGAAGAGGGAAGCTAATATCATCACATATCTCAAACCTGTAGTACGTAAAGGCATTTCCCCCATCATGAAATAATTACTGGTCCTGACCCCAGAAGGAACAAAACTTCAGATAAATCATTTCCATCTCAGCACAGACAGCACCTGCAGCCAACTGATCCCTGAAAATACTTTTACGGGTTTCTGCCACATTTAAACATGCTTTCTGAACATCTATTGGGCAAGAGTTAGCACAAATTTTCTATTTAGTGAAAGGCAGTGGAGAGAGCAGTCAAGTCAAAGGTTTACAGAAGGAAGAAAAGCTATCTGTTTTAGCATGTAGCTGTCATGAGTTATTTTATGGGATGTATGAAACCTAGCAAATCACATTCACATCAAAAAGAAACTACATCCAACACTGAGTCAAATACATCCCCTTGCTGTTTCTGCAGCCTGAGAGTCTGACCTTCACATCACATTTAATAGGAGACAGAAAGAATGAGAACCACACATAGGAGAGAATAATCTATGAAACCTCTTAAAAATAAATATTCACAAGTCCTAAAGAAAACATTAAGAAATAAGAGATGTATGAAAAATTGTTTATGAGCTCAAACATAAAGAAAGTGTCTTTTTTCATACACTTATAAATTAATTCCTTTGCAGAAAGGAGAGGAAGACTATGTGACCATATATCACACAACACAGAATTACAACAATTACTTATTTTTTATTTCCATCTATAAATTTGAAAATGCAGTTGCCAGCCATTTTGGTGCCTACTGTAATTTTCCTGCTGTCGCTAGTCTCCAGACAATTTATGATAAGATTGATACATTAAGTAAGAAGTGGTTTCTCTTATCAATCCCTTTCAGTTAAAATAGGGGTTTATACTTAAAAAAAAAAAAAACACCCAAAAAAAATTGGGAAGGCACAATTTTTAATAGGA
>VZTH01011746.1:126187-148021 GCA_013397815.1 Aleadryas rufinucha | reverse complement strand
AAAAAAAAAAAAAAGCCCAAATAAAATTGGTAAGGCACAATTATTGATAGGCTAGAGCCCAGGCTTAGATACACTCTTGAATATATTTAATGTCAGCTATATGAATCTCTTGAATTTTGTGCCTGTCAATCTAGACAAAATAAAAGGAAATACTAGTTTGTTTTTCAGTACAGGAATCTTTTCCCAATACACACACTTCAAATGCTGAATCTACTCAGAATGAAAAGAAAACAATCCAGTGACAGCTGAAACTCATATTTCTTTCAGAGGAAGAATTTTTATCCAAAAACATTGATTCAACACTAATAAAACTATTCCATTAAAATCCACTAACTGTTAGAATAATTTAAAAACAAAATAAGTGGGCTTTCTACAAGCTCAGACTCTCAAACTCCTCATGCCATTGTTCTTCTGGATTGACTGAACAACTTCTCAAGGATTAATTTCTTCCCAAGAGTCAACCACACATGGAAGTAGGCAGCAGGGAGCAATCAAAAACTGTGTTTGCACACAAACACACATGCATACACAATACACACTAATTTATTTAGCTTTAGTAACTTCTTCTAAAATACTTCTATTTTCCTGTTCCACATGTATATGTGCTCATATTTTTTACAGGCGTGGCTCAAGTTTCTCTGTAATAACGGCTGTATCACAGACAGACTTTTGAATAAATTATTTTTTTCAAATAAATTAAAATTAGGTGAAAATTTGACTTTTCAGTTTAAAATAGTCTGCATATAATTAAAACAAAATGAATTTGACAGTGCTGTTTAATGCTTCTTGGAAATTTTTGTGCAGCTTTGTCTTCCTTCTCCTAGGTGCTTTTCACCTGTACTGTATCTGTCATTATGCATTAAGACTAGAGATTCATATCATGTGTTAACAGACAAAAGTATGTCACCTTAATGTAGACATCCATAGAGAAGATTGAAAATATGTCAACAGGTGTCAATCCTCAGAGAGGCACCACAGTAGTATTTCTGAATAAAGGTAATGCTCTCTATGAAAAACTTCCTACTGAAGGAGGTTTTGCCTATTAAAAAACCCCAATCTTGTCTTTTGTTTCTTTACTAGGTCTGATTTTGTCAAGTAAAACAATACCATTATGTAGTAGAAGAATATGTAATATTCCACTCTGTAGGACAACAGCATCATAGTTTTAGTTTACATTAAAGAAAAGATTAAAAAGACAAATACTGAGAGATCTGTTATCAGCAGTTCCCAAAAATCCTGCTGCTTTTCTAGCTGTGAAACATCTGGCTGAACAATGAACTTTTTACTGTATTAATACTCAGTGTCAATACTGAGCTCTCTCACAGAGAACACATTTTATTTCATAGCTAGAAATAGGTAACAAATAGTGTAGTTTCTTTTTAACGTAATGTATTAATGGTGGCACTCCACAAATTAATCTATAAAATTTGATCTTTACACCTTACCTTTGCTGACATAGAACCTACCATTATTTTGCATACCTTATATGCTTATATAGTTCATAGACTCCAATCTACAGAAGGTAGAAAACATGAATTTTATATGGATGTGCCTCAGTGTTCCAGCCTCTCAGTGCTGGATGCTGTTCAAACTAAGAGATTAAGGTTTAAGTAGTAAGTTGTCAGTTATCTGGAACTGGGCTCTTTGAACTCCACTGACTGAACAGAATGATCTAAATTACCAGGATGATAAAGAAGAGCACATGCACTCATTTATTACTTTAACCACTTCATAGTCATTTTTTCAACAGCCAGGAAAGCAACAGAATCACGTATGAACCTTTGATCCCAAAGAACCATAGTTCCAAGTATATTTAACTTAGGGCTTGTGAGAGTCCTTGAAACAGCATCACTGTTTCGTAGGCCCACAGGGAGTGGATGCTGGGTGACATGCTGACCTTAAAAGTCATTAACAAGATGCTGGTCTTTTTCACTTGTTTGTAAAGAACAGAACACACCCTGAAAACAAAAAAATAATGATGATAATTGAAAATACACCCTTACTAGAAACATATTTTGAAACTCCAGTAAGCTCTGAGCATTCAAAGAACACCAACAAGTAGAAGGCAATATCAAAATGCTATGCTCATTGTGCAGAAAAAAAATCCTAGAGCCTTCAGCATATTTCCAAGCTTTGGATACAATACAGTTTTCAAACTGAATAAACTGTGTGACTCCTCAAAAATTCGGATGAGGCATTAGGAGAAAAAAACCTATGAAAATTCTAAGTGCCAAGACTTTCCTTTAGGAATTTACAGCAGATCTGTAAGTCTCAGCATGTTTGCTTGCCCCCCATGACAGTATAGTATACTATCAGCAATATTCCCAGCTAAATTCCAGCCAAGGGGGAGATCTCTCTCCTGAAAATTACTTTCAGACATAGTTCTGTGAGGATTTCCTAGCAGATATTCATTAAGCCACCAAGAGAAGACTTTCATTATTAATTGTGTGGTTTCAAAAATATTTATTTAGCAGCCTAAGGTGAGGACAAAGAAAAAAATGCATGATACTGAAGATTAATTAAAGTCTAAACTTCCAATCGAACCACTCTTTTTCTCCAAATACATGGGCTTTTCCACTAGTAATATCCACATTAACCACTCCATTGTTCACTCACCAATTACAGTCATAGGCAAAACAGACTTGACTTGGTGAAATTAATTGAATTTACTACAAGTCAAATCAGAGTAGGATAATGAGAAGCAGAGTTTTTTCTCTCATATATCCTCACTCCTGGATGCAGTTACTTCTGCCCAATAACTTTTTCCCCTTCTTAAACATGTTACTAAAGAAGCATTACTACTGTTGCTGATTGACACAGCCTTGGCCAGTGGCAGATCTGTCTCGGAACCAGCTGGAATTGGCTCTATAAGTCATAGGGGAAGCTCCTGGCAGCTTCTCACTGAAGCTACCCTTGTGGCCTCTCTGCTACCAAAATCCTGACATGCATACCAAACACACACATTAATAGGGAAAAGAACTGCAAAGAATTATCTTTCATTGAAGCGAAAGAGAATTAAAATGCACTAGGACTGGATCTAGCAGCAGTGTGAATGAGCAGAATCTCCATGGCATGAATCCAAAAACTTTTTATGAGAGAAGAGGATACTCACCCTACTATTCCCAAGTAAATCCATGTCTGCGTAAGGCACTGGGACATATTTTCTAGTTGTAAGGAAACTTAAGCAGTAGAAAGACAAGATTTCAACAACCAGATGTTTTTTATAAACAAAGATACACTGATACTGCCCCGAGGCTTCAGTAACGGCTTGCTTCATTCTTGATGGTTCCTCTAACTTGAGTTCTTAAGAATTATAAAATCATTTAGGTTGGAAAAGTTCTTTAAGATCATCGAGTCCAACCATCAACCTAAAACTGCCAAGGCCACCACTAAACCATGTCCCTATGTGCCACATCTCTATGTCTTTTAAATACCTTCAGGTATGGTGACTCAACCACTTCCCCAGGCAGCCTGTTGCAATGCTTGACAATCTCCATTCAGGGAAGACATTTTTCCAAATATCACTTGTTGGGAGAAGAGACTGACCCCCACCTCACTACAACCTTCTTTCAAGTAGTTATAAGAGAGCGATAAGGTCCCCCCTGAGCCTCCTCTTCTCCAGGCTAAACAGCCCCAGCTCCCTCAGCTGCTCCTCACAGGACTCGTGCTCCAGACCCTTCACCAGCTTTGCTGTCCTTCTCCAGACACGCTCCAGCACCTCAAAATCTTTCTTGTAGTGAGGGGCCCATAACTGGACACAGGATTTGAGATGTTGCCTCATCAGTGATGTGTACAGGGGGAAAATCACTGCCCTGGTCCTGCGGGCCACACTATTTCTGATCCAAGCCAAGATGCCATTGGCCTTCTTGGCCACCTGGGCACAGGCTGGCTCATGTTCAACAGGCTGTTGACCAGCAACCCCAGGTCCTTTTCCACTGAGCAGCTTTCCAGCCACTCTGCCCCCAGACTGTAGCACTGGATGGGGTTGTTGTGACTCAAGGGCAGGACTGGGCCTCGCTGCCTTGCTGAATCTCATAAAATTGGCCACAGCCCATCAATCCAGCCTGTCCAGATCCCTCTGCAGAGCCTTCCTGCCCTCCAGCAGATCAACACTCCTGACAAACTTGGTGTCATCTGCAAACTGACTGAGGGTGTCCTCGATTGCCTCACCCAGTTGATAAAGATACTAAACAAGTCAGGCACCAAAACTGAACCCTGGGCAACACCACTTGTGACTGGCTGCCAGCTGGATTTAACTCCATACACCACCACTCCCTGGGCCTGGCCATCTAGTCTTTTAACCAGTAAAAAATGCACTTGTCCAAGCCACAAGCAGTCAGTCTCTCTAGGAGAACACTGTGGGAAATGGTGTCAAAAGCTTTATTAAACTCCAGGTAAAAAACATCCACAGCCTTTCCTTCATCCACTAGATGGGTCACCTTGTCATAGAAGATGATCAGGTTGGTCAGCAGCACCTGCCTTTCACAGACTCATGTTGACTGGAATGATTCAGTATGAAATGTGATTAAATATGATTCAATATGAAAAATACCCACTCAGTAACTGGCTTTGGGCAGTCTAAGGTATGGTAACCCTTTTGCATCCAGTAAATAGCTACAGAAGAACATGCTATGTTGCATGGAAGAAAACTATCATAAAATCCAAGACTGAGAAAATGTATTTCTAAGTCACTAGCAGATATTTAGGGGAAATGGGCCTTTTATGAAGTTTGTGAGAAACTACAAGCTCTCCAGATCAAAGACAAAGAAGCAGATAAGATGACCCCAGCAGGCTTACTTGTTTTATTTAGAATCTGAGCAACAAGGAGTACCCAGGGATCAATATGTTTATCAGAGGTCAGATGATACTTGAAAAGAGTAATGCTGGAATGATACAGCTACAGAAACAAGATCCTCACATGCAAAAGCAGAGGAGGTATTCTTTTCTCCTGCCATTGCCCTCCTTCCCACCTTTCAGCTGTTTATTTTCTGTCATTATTAGAACCCTTAAGAACTACTTTTTAAAGCAACAAAATACATGCATAAAACAAACATATTTGGCCTAATTCATAATTAACAAAAGGTCTTTCTGATAATCAGTGTTCAAATGTTGTGCACAGTTTTCTGCTTGCCATTAATGAGATTCCCACCCTTCAAAACATACCATTTAACTCATTATTTTTAAAGGAAAAAGAGCTGCCTCAAAACTCTGCATGCAATAGGAGCAGAGACAGCTTTCCCATTCGTATGTTAGAATTCATAGCAGTTGAATATGTTTCTCACTTCTGCATAACCAGGTACTATCCAGTTTATATCACAAAACTGTGCCATAACTGCCCTGTACTTCTGTTAGCTCACATGAAAACTTTAACACCACAGCTATCTGCTCTAGGATGGCAAAGCCCCTGATAGGGACAGGGCGGCATCAGCGGATAGATGAGAGCTGTCTTAGCTTAGTTTATACATTTAAAGAGGTGTCATAACAGCCTACAGGAAGAAAGAAAATCCTGTTGACATATGTCACATCTAAACCAAAAGGCTCCTGTAATGAAGCTATGCCAATAGTGCTAAGACTGCAGCCAGCAAATTAGAAAAAGCCTAAGCAATATGTATCACTACAAAGTTTGGTTACATGATCTTTAGATCTGACGTATGTTGCAAGTCCTTTGCGGGTTTTAATTCAGCCTGTGCACTTTTCCTTTCAGCCATTTCTGAAATCAGGGTCAAAAGCAGCCACAAGAGATCATCTGCCTCCAAACAGAATCAACTGTACAAACGATACATTCTTAATCAAACACCCCTGTAAAGGGACCCCTAATCCCTGGGAAATTTATTGTTCTCATAGAAAAGCAAAGATGGAACAGTGTTTAACCCATACAGCATATATACTTTGCATGCAAAAATAATTCCTCAGTGAGAGAGAATGGGGAAAATATGCACCATTCAGACCAGAATCATAACCCTTTTCCCACAAAATTCAGTGAGAATATTTCTCTTCTTTTTCAAAGGGAATACAACTAAGCCAAGGCTTTCTTCACCTGCATAAATGAAAAACTGCACCTCTATCTGAAAACACCTCTAAAACAAGGGTCTTTCTTGTTGATACAGGCTGCCCAGGGAGGTCATGGAGTCTCCCTCTGGAGGGATTCAAAACCCACCTGGATGCATTCCTGTGTAACCTGTCCTAGGTGACCCTGCCTTGGCAGGTGGTTGGACAAGATGTTCTCCAGAGGTCCCTTACAACCCTAACAATTCTGTGATTTTGTGATATTCCCACTGCCCCAGTTCTTACAACTTCTAGCGATAAGAACTTAAATAATATGTATTTCAAGAATCTTGTCTTACATTATCAGAAAGGTGACCATTTATTATATTTTCTTACCTCCTACTATTATTTTAGCATGATGCTGTGGAATGCATTGGTTCCAGCCCTGAGGTACACGTATTGCTCACAACTCTTTCTTCTGAAAGGTGAACAACAGCGTAAGTAATGTGTCTCTCCTGACACCTCTGGAAAGATCTTTAGACAACAATTCCAGGCACAATGAAGTTTCTACCCTGTCAAGTAAAAGTGCTAAATGTGAAGAACTCTGTTAATGCACTGTTAAGATTAAGATTTTCAATAAACCACAGTGGGGGAAGCCTAAATTTTGCCTCTTGCAGCAACTCTAATAAAGCACAGTTAATCATCTGAAAAAAAAAAAANATAAAAAAGAACAGTTAAACAACGGAAAAAAAAAAAAAAAGAAAGAAAATAAAAGAAAGGAAAACACAAAAAAAAAAGCATTGAAGAAAACTGTGCATGGCTGGATACAAAACCTGAAATCACTGTGAACACGTTTCACTGATTTCCAACAGGTTTTAGACATCATCATTTTTGGGTTTTTTTTCTCCTTCAGTATTAAAGGTGGCAATATTGTTTCCTGAACATACCTGTGTGTATGCTGGCCATATTTTCAACTTCCTTATCATCATTCCTCCATGCTCCTTCAAAGGAGATATAAAAACATGTTCTGGAAAGGTCAGAAGTCACAGCCTGTCTGAGTCTTCCCTGTAACAATAGCCTTCTGCTAAAAACTGTGAGGACCTTTACACTTCCCAAAATAGGACAAGGATGAATGAAGACAGAGTGGATAGAGACAGAAACCCCCTAAAGAAGACGTGGTGATGGTATGAGAAACTACAAGTGACATCATTGTAATCCCAAACTCTACAAAGCATTTTATTGAAACATGGAGGTAAGAAATATTTTAAAATATACATTTAATATCAAAACAATTTTTTCAAATATGTGAAGAACATTTAATATCAAATATTCAGTTGTTATCTTTTAAAACTGATATTCAGCAAGTATACCTGACCAAACCTCCATGGATGTTAATGGATTTACAGAGGCTAGAGAGACAGAGAAAGTGAGTTTTGAATGATCTAATAATAGAAGAAGCAAGGGATACTGACCTCATTTGTACCATCACCACACACCTTGCTGCTTGTAAACAGACCAGCATGACGTCCAAAATTTCCCAAGGAAAAATCTATATTTGTGCTATGAAAAAGCATGAACACTTCAATTTCTGGGCCATCTTTTCTGAGAATTTGAAAGCATCAGACAAGAAAGGCTTATAAAAGATGAATGGTTATCTTGTGCTTAAGACATGAGCCTGAGTTTTTTCCCTGGCTTTGTCCCAACTTCTCTATGGCCTCAAGCAAGGTCTACTAGCATCTATGGCAGTAAAAGGCTACAAACTCACTTTTAAGCATAGCTGCGAGAAACAGTTCAAAGTTCCTTACAGATTAAAAATAACTTGCAAGGAGGACAGAAACAAATAGATTAACTAAGCAGGAGAGGGTTATTGGTAAGATGCAATGCCTGTGTTAGGATTATTATTACCTTTATGTAACGCAAAAATTAATCTGGAAATTAACAGAATAAAAATGGTGCACTTAAAATTAGGCCTACATCAGCTAAATAATTCGGGGAGAGTTTATTCTACACTAGCTCCTGTGAACAGTTTTAGGAAACAGAACTCCAGAAATCAAAATAGCAAGAGATTTGCAGGAGAACTCTAGAAAGTATGATGCAATTTCCAACCCAGTTCTGAGAATCTGCCCCTGTGCTGAGCCTCAGTCATGGGGGAACAACGGCAAAACCACTCCAGAAGACCCTGGCCATCAGCAGCAGGTTATTAACGCAGCACTGAGGTTCTGTTGGTGTACTTCTCTGCTCCATGATTACCTTTCACCTCATCCTCAAACCTCATTACAACAGCATTATGGATTAATATGGCCCATTCCATTCTGCTGCCGAAGAATAACCAACACAAGACATAAAGCTGACTGGGATGAACAAGTCAGGTTCCCATCAAAGCAAGAAACCAGAATCCAGTAAAGCAGTAACTGGTGGACCCCATCAGCCCTCTCAGTGTCTCTCTTCACAACAGCCTAAGCATTTCAAAGAATATGTGTCCACACATTTTGATAACTCCCCTCTTTTTATACTAGTTGGCATATGCACCTTTTCAGAGCAGGCCCGACTGCTTTGCGTATGCTCCAGCTCATCCAGGTACAGACCAGTTTCTGTCCAGGAGCCTTTGGGATGCACTAGCACTGTACTGTGCCTGAGCTATGATATTCTCCACACGTTCATTAACCAAGGCACCACACCATGATAACTAACTTCACAGTTCCTAGGTGCACACTGGCTTCCCTCTGGCCACCTCCAAGCAGAATAAACATGTGACTGCCTTCATCATCTTGTGTAAGCAAACACAATACTACTTCTCTAACTTAAGAGTTCTTCAAATTCTTTATGCATGCTTACAACCCACTATAGGAGAAACTATAGGAGAAAGTCTCACATTGTCATGCAGCCAATATTTCTAATGCAAAACTGGAATTGTGTATGAATATGCACCACATACAAAAAAGGGAAATATTTTATAATAACAATGTATGAGACTTTAAAACATCATTATATAGGAAAATGGCCCCAAAATCTGTTGTATTTTCTTGCTTATTCAGATACCAGCATATATTAACTTCTGACATTTGAAAAGCTTTTGTTCCCAACTAATAGAATGAGCACAGAACAGACCTTAAAAGCATCTTAAAGTAATGGAAGATTTAATAAGAAAATAATACACTTTTAGTCCAGCAAAAAATGAGAGCATATTAATAATAGATGACCAGCACTACTCAGCATGATGTAGGGATCTGTGAAATGTTACAAGGCTGAGTCTAATGCTGGTGAAATGCTGGCTGGTAACACTGATAGAGTCAGTACGTGTGAAAGAAATCTTCCCTTGAGGATGTCCAATGGGTATATTCTCAACCACAACACTTTTCAGACTGGGAGAGGGTACTCATTTTTGCAGGCTTCCTAATGGTTCAGTGACTTCATCTAATGGCACCCTCTAATAGTGCTTGCACTTACCAAGCCCAGTCAGTAGCACAGCTGCCTCAGTTACAGCTCGATCCCTCTGAGTAGTGATGCCACTGAGTGAGGATGCCAGTATCTGTAGCTCCTGCTGTTCTCTGTGGGAGATGAGGTTACTCACTTGGATAGAGGAGGTGCTCAGCATTTAGCATAGTCAGACTGGTATGCCTGTGAGAGTTTATGTTCTTCTAAGTCACAGAGATTACCCCTTAAACACCAGCATAATTTACTGCTTCACTTTTAGGGGAAGAGAACTGCATGTGAATGGGGTGCCTTGGAAATTACTTTTCTGCCTAGATAGCTGGGATTCGATGTGCATTCATCATTCTGAGAAAATGCAACAATTAAGGTTTGCCACCCAGGACATTTGGATTTCTTCTTCCTGTTGCAGTGAATATCCTGTAATTTTTTAGCCAATTCCAGTCACCAAAAATTGGATTGAGCAAATGAGTTGACAAAGTACCATAATACAAAAACCATGAACTCATGGTCCTTTCAGTACAAATTGAACAGTGCTTCTATCAGCAGAAACAAAACTCATCCCTGACTTAAAGCTGTCCCTTCCCTGTATACAGATGGTCAGTTCCAGTATTTTGGGGATACTTGCTTATTTTCATGTTCTCCAGAATGTCCTTAAGAGACTGACTCTTGTATTCCCAATACAGAGACCAGGTGACAATACAATGGGGAATCCCCAAAGGAGCATGCAGTCAGTGCAGATGTAGGTATTTGCAAGTCTCATTCTGCAGGAGAGCTAATTATGTAGGAATCAACTCAAATCTGTCTGACTCCTGAAAATAATCTTTCCAGAAGAGAATCAATAATTACTACATTCCTCTTGAAACAGAAAGAGATTTTTGTCTTTGCAATATATTTTAGCATCTCTAAATCACTTTGCAAACAGTGTACAATTAAAAAGAAATGTGTTCTCCAAATTATGAGCTCACCCAAATATAGTCAACTTGCCCATCGAAGTGTTAATATGCTCAAAGTCACGTGTGGCCAATATAAAAAAAAAGGGAATTATCTTAACTGTGTGCAGAAACATGAAGAATCACTAAGCATAAAACCAACCTGAACTACGACTCCAGAGACTTTCTGTAGAGCGTAAAGCAAAACATTTGCACGCTTCTTTTTCTGACTCCGTTACCTTTTTTGGTTTGTAAGTGCTTGAGGCAGGTTGTATCTCAGTTACACATCCTAATCCAGAGCCAACCTCAGCTGCAGTGTGCTTCAAATGATCTTTAAAAGGGCAAACCCAGCCCCGAACTGGGGGCATTATTTACTTCAGCTTCTCAACAGATGAATACGCACACTGAAACCCCAGCAGTACTGGAGCCCTCCAGCATGACTGGCATGTGGACCAAGTACAGTCCAGCCTAGAAATCTCTGAGAAAACTAAGAAATTCATGTGGCCAAGAATTTCACTGGTCAGATAGGCCAAGAGAACCAAATACATAATAAAGCTAAATAATAAATAATTAAATTAATACATCTACAATGAATGTACCAGAATCTCAGTTGCTCTCTGAGATCTTGGGTTAACCTGGACACTCTTTTGGCCACAAGGCACTGCAGAAACAGTCCCTCAGCTTTCAGTGCAATTAAGTATCACATATTGACTTAAACACTGAAAACTGGAACCTTTCATGGACACAAAAATTGCAATGAAATTATTTGACACCACCTTCTCCCCCACCCCTAGATGATCCAGGCTTGTTAAATGTGACCAGAAGAGGTTACCAGCAGTATTGCTCTCCAACCATCATACATTACACTTCTTTTAAAAATGCAGGGTGTATAGAAAATTTCAGCAGATCAGGGTGGATACAGATTTAGTACCTGTCCCACAACAGAACAAGCAATAAGGTTCATGTACCTATGTGATAGGTGTCAGTATTATCCTGGTGAGGCTGCTTCACACCCTGCATTACCGCTGAGCAAGGCAGCACACTGCATCTCAGCTGCACAGGCTACACTTTGAAAGAGTCATCCATGCATTCAATTGATTACAGTTGTACAGATTAACAAATGTAACTGGCTACAATTAAAATGTAAACACACATCTTCATGATGTCTAACTCAAGAAAAAAAAACCAGAGAAATGATGGGCTTCATAATTTAATCCAATTTAAATAAACCTTGGCACTTTGTGGCTACTTCTGGCACAGCTTTGGCTTTCACCAAACCACTATGACTAAATTATACATTAGTAATATACAACTTAAAGCCACTCATGGCATCTCATATATTTCAATGTATTTAAACTAATTTCTGACATTAGCATGAAGTTTGGATATAGGCTACTGCCATTCCAATTCCATACTGCCATATGTCTAATTTTTCACTGTAAATCCAGGCTTGGAAGCATTTTTTTCAGTCTATCCTAACACTCACATTGCAAGTGCTCTAGTAACTGCATTGCAGTAAATGACACTACTAGTTCATCTATCTGTTATAACTCATTCACATTCCCTTCTTTTCTGAACTAACCAGACCTTTTCATATTGTTGTGCAACCAACATCATGTGAAGAACCATGAATAACTGTGGCTTACACTAAAAGAAAACTTATGTTGTATAGCTGCAAATCACTCAGGTAAGAACAACGTATGGGGTGCATTTACAGCCACATGTAAATTTTAACAGTCTTGACTGGTTTGATGAACAGAGTCTGAATTTTACTATGGTAAACAGATAAAGATCAGAATTTGGAACTTGTTCTGAAATAACTGGGAGGAGAGTTGGGAACAAATCATCTGGCTCCAGAAAAAAAAAAAAAGATGAACATGAAAATGGAAATAGTGTATCATTTCACAGCTAGGCATTGGAGCCAAGAGTTTCCTGTTGATGTGAACAGCAGTGGTTTATCAAAAGAAGGATGAGGCTGAGCACAAAACTATGACTAACAAATGTAAGAACTGGAAACAGAGGTAATTGAGAAAAATGTCTTCCAAATTCGGGCATTTTTTAGGCTTCCTGAATGCCCATGTTGGGTACACTAAAACAGATATTTTCCAAATGTACAGCTCACTGACTACAGTCTGATTAAAGAATCTTCAGTTGCTCAGGGGATCTCCATGCGAAGACCATCTCTCCGCAGTATTCTGAGGACAGTATCTGCATTAGAGGACAGAGAAGCTTTTCAGGTTTCTATGATGCAAATTATTCAATCAGTAGGAGCAGAAAGGCTTCTGTTCCAATTAAAATATAAACACACTTACCCTGGTGATGTCAACTTAATTCATGAAACAAATACATATTAGAGAAATTAAACACCCTGCTTACTCTGCAACAGAAAGATACAGCAAGCTTTAGCAAGAAAAATAAACAGCTCACCAGCACAGGCAAAGATATATATTCTTGTGATGTTGTTCCTGTATTATAATGCACTACGGTTTCCAGCTTTAGAATTCTTCAGGTTTTTATTCATTGATTGTGGAGACTAAACTTCCAGAAGAATGTTTCTCTATGCACTCCATTTTAACAGAGTTTTCTTTCCAAAATGCATTTAGACATGAGCTCTTTTCAGTCCACCTAAGAAGCTGCACTTAACTGGGAGGTTTTTTTGCTTTTCCTTTTGTTTTGTTTTGTTTTCTAGGTATGCACAATATCAGCTGATAGGGATTTTACATGTCTACTCATTTCCACTGTGGTTTGTGCTGAGCTTCACTTGCACACTCCTAAGCTCCAGGAGCACTTTGCTCACAGGAGATTCCAGGAACTGTCGACAGGGCAGTGAAATTACATCACTCCCAGGACAACACAAGAGTATTCAAGGCTCAACCAAAGGCAAAAACTAGAGTTGGATGAGAAACATGCCAGTCATTCCAATCTCCCTAGAAATATCATCATCATATGATTTTGCTCCCCTGGCATTTTTTATTCAAAGGGTCTGACACTAACACAGTAACTTTGCAAAAGAATAGTGAGAAACTGGCTTAGCAGCAGCAGTAGTACATTAGAAAAGATAAATAAAAATCTTTTTCTTAAGATCTTATTTTCAGTGAAACCTTAGGCAGGAATTCCTCCCACACAGAGGCAACTTTCATCTCTCTGATGAAGACGGCTTCCACATCCCACTTTCTTTACACTCATCTAAATGCACCTTTCTATACTTTTCATCCCATGCTCCCACATAATCTCCTTAACTACAAAAGCATTTCAGGATCTTTCTGCTCATGCTTCATCTCTTAAGTATTATTCTACTTTGCTATATCTGTAGTTTCTTTGGTGTGTGTCAAAACCATCCTCAGGGAATTCCATTTGGCTCATTGTCAAGCATATACCCTTTATATATATTTACACCGACTCTCAGCCAAAACTTCTGTACTAATGAAACTGAAAAAAAACCAACCCAACAACAACAAAACAACAACAACAACAAAACAACAACAACAACAAAACAAAAAAACAAACTAAAACAAAACAAAACAAAACAAAAAAGAACAAAAAAAACCCCACCCCACACATCTTTCGATCAACCCCCTTGTGGAAGAACCAAGTGTGATTATTCAAGATTAACTCTCAACACAAATAATTGGTTTACAATTATCTTCCTTCTGCATTTCATAAAATTTTCAATTTTATTTCTTTGCAACACGCATTTCTGTAAGGGATATTTGTCTGGCTGAAACTGGCTGATGTATTAAGTAGAAAATTTTCCTTTTTCCTTTTCTTTTACTGTACTACTGGCATTCACCAGGTGTAAGAGGTTCGCTGCTGCTTTTGCTTCAACCTACCATTATAAGGAGCCTATATGTAAAAGAATGACTTTCAGCAACTTTAATGAGAGCTGTAGGGCATTCAGCAACTTGTAAGAACAAGTCCCAAATCACCACAGCATTAAAAAATCCATCTGAGTTGAGATTACATGCAAGATAGGGCTGTGTTTGAAGAAAGACAAGATGATAAGGAAGTATAGTAAAAAGTAAAAGGTCTAAAATAAAATCTTTTACTACCATTTCATTACCAGGGTCTTAAGCACTCTGTATGTTCCTGAGATCAGAGTACAGTGATAATCCCACTTACCACTGTCCTTTACAGACCTGCCAAAGGCACAGATCTACACCAAGACTACAAAGATTTCACTGGTCACACATGGAAGAAAAAGAAGCCCATGACACAGTAAAATCTGTCATAGTGCTGCTGGCACAGCTAAGTCAAGGAATTGCAAGTCTCGCTCAGCGTAGGAGTGTCTGATCCAAAACCTGCTGGCATACCCTTTAGGAAGGTATGCATTAACTGCTCATGAGAGATGGAGAAAACTGTTTCATCTTGGACAAAACTGAGCTGCTTCAAGATTCAAAGTGAGACACTTTCCCTTTGGTACTGCCTGAATTTTATTTTCAAGACAAATGGTGCTAAAAAAAAAAGCAGTAACAAATGTTCTTCTTTCTGACCAATGAAAAAGATTAAATTTACACAAAAACAATGCAATTAACATTATTTTTCATTTTTATTTAATGTCAGTTATAAAGTTTACAAAGATAGCATGTCCAGTATGAGCTAAGGCAGTGGTGCAAACTTCATGGCGCTATCCTGCTTGCATCCCTGATAAGCTAACCTAAAGGACACTTTGGCAAAAACATCACTTTGGTCTTCACAGTACCATGCTCACCAACCTTCACCCTTCTTGTATAACATAAAAGGTGGAAATTAGGACCAATCTCTACATTAAGATGACATTTTCATACTAAAGCTATAGCAAGACCAGTATCATTTAATATAAACATTTCATAATAACATTTGCCCTCATCTAACCTGCAGTGAATTTTAAAATGTGACCTAGAGGTAAAAAACTCTGTATCATATTATCAGTTTCCTGAACCACACAGTCACTTATTACTACTTCTTTATATTAGTCATCTAGAACCAAAAATGTGCAGTTCATTTCCCTGTACAGAGAGAAGTAACAGGCTTTTTGCCCAAAAATGACTGCTTAGCAATTAATTATAAGACTGACTGAATGAAATATATTTTGCTTCAATATTAATGAGTTTGAAAGATCTGATATACAACATTGTATCACAGCATTGTTATTTATGAAATAATAAATCTCAAGGCTGCCACAGGTACGTCTCATTTACTTAAACACTGAAGTTTGACACCAAGAGATACAACTGAATACTAGAATTGTTACTGCCATATAAAGCCTATTTCCACTGCATTATAAACACAACAAATTAAGAAACTAATTATTTCAAAATAACTCAAATTACTGTGTATTTTAAATACCCTCTGAATAAAAAATTGAAGACCCTTATTCCTTATGCTCTGGTAAGATCATACAATCACAGGATAACCTAAGCTGCAAGGAGTCTTTAGAGGTCATCTGGTAAAACCTTTATTCATAGCAGGGCCAAATTTGACATCAGATAAACTTCAATTAGATCAGGTTTTCGAGAGTTGTGTTTAGCTCGATTTGAATTTATTCAAGAGTGGATTTTCCAAAACTTCTTTCAAAAACACGATCCAATAATCTCACTATGTTTTTTTTCTAGTATTCAATAAGAATTTCCTCTATGTTGCATCCTGGGTCTTTTGCCTCCCCACTTCACTGAGCACATCCAAGAAGTGATCATCTTAGCAAGTATGGGATGCATTAATTTACTCCAGTTCTAATCAAGTGAAGGACAAAACCTCCATTCACTTTTCTTGTACAGTATCAGGGCCAATGATTGGTGAGACTGGTTTGACTCTCTCTTTGGTCATCTAATCAATTAAATTCATTTATTTATGTGACAATTAATTTGTATATCACAAGGGGGCCAAAATGCAACACTTTTACCTGAAAAATTAAGGAATTGTGATTTTATTACTTATTTGTCAATTTACCAGATTAGCCCTAAAACTAAAAGGGCCTCTGCACCTATAAGATGCAAGTAAGATACAGGAAAACATGAGCTAAGATTGCCTAGTCCTACAAGTTTTTATTTCCATTTCAAACCTCACAAAATTAGCAAGATTTAAACACCACCTAAACAACTGCAAGTGCAATCAATCCCATATGATGTTCAAAAATAAACCTACGAAGTATTCTACAGGTCCTACCCAAACTCTGTTTAGATCCAACAATACTATCCTGAATTCTAATGACTTTCCAAACCACAGCATTTGTTTCCTAGTCCCAAGAATGGGGTCTAGGTAGAATGTAGCTTATCTTGAAATAGAAGCAGATCAGCAGCATATCTGAATGTTCTTAAAATAACTATTTACAAAACTTACTGATCTTATAAGACAGGAAGAACAGCTATATTATTCACAATTTACAGTGCATTAATTGTCATCATTATCATTGAAATCTTAACTCTTTCACTTCATCACTATAAATATATTCAGTACATGTTTATATGACAATTAACTGTCAGTCATAGAACAGCCAGGAATTGTAGAAAAATAGCCTGCTGTGGTGGATGGAGCCTAAAACTAAGCAAGAGCTACATGATTCCTTTCAGAAATTCACCCAGTTCAGAAATTTCAGAGGGCTCTGAAAGTTCATGGTTCCTCAAGTTCTGAATTTCTAACTTTGGAACACTGAACAGAAAGAAGTCTTACATGCAGTTTTGGCAGGAGGGGATTTCACTTCTGAAGCTGAATTTCTGGTGCATGGAGAGGTTAAATCCTACAGTGCTGACAAGCTCAAAATGTGTGTTTTACTAACAGATAGCTCCCAACAATTTTGAAAAATAAAACAAAAACACAAAGTGGAAAACAGTGTTAGTTTTCACTCTCTTGTGCCTGATGAGAGATCCTAAAAAGTATATAATATCATATGTTTTTTGGATTGTGAATATTTAACTCAAGTAGTTCTACTGGATGCAGTGTATTATTTCCAATGTTAAGAGTAAATGCAACTACACACCCACATTACAAGCATATCAGCCTCTTAGGTATGCCCACCAGCAATGTTTTGAGAATGTCATTTGAGTTATCAGAGGAAAACACCATTCCCACTTCAGCTGATATAACAGAAAGTGCAACATCCTGCAACCAGGGCATTGTTTGTGGCTAAAATCCCAAGCTTTCTCCATCCTTGCTAGAATAATAGGAACTTCCTCAACTTCCTTCTCTTGTATCAGTGGACAGATGCTTCATCTCCAGATCAGTGGGCTGGTGATTCTTTTATCAACATAAAAAGTGCAGCAATTTATTGGTTCAAAGATTTTACTTTCTCAAATTTATCAATTCCCTTGAATCCCTGAGCTGTTAACTGAATAACTGGTATCTGTCAGTTCTAACATACAAGCATTGAGAGTCAAAGTCATAGAGTGTCCAGCTCTATAAAGTATTTTAAAATGAGATTAAAATCTATGCATGATACATACATATATCATTGCCCCACATAACTGCTGAAATTCCGTGATGTCCAGTAACAAATGATGAAACATATTGTTCATTGTAATGGATACAGTCTCATTCCCAAATGCAAGGATTTACATACATCAATATAATTAATGTTAACGGCAATCATAAATATAAATCTTCTGAATATTGAAAGGGATTAGGCTATTAAAATGACCAACCGAGCTTCCCAAACAATCACTAGTCAAAACCTTAGTACATAGAATTTGTGTTTCCACTGGAATCATTTTCCAGTGTGGCCTGCTGACACTAATTATTTGGAAAGTAACAGGTTAAATAGGGAACAGCCTGTTTTACACTGGCTATAACTGGATAAACCATACACTTCTAAATCAGGACCTACAGAATGAACACAGTGCAGAGGAGCCCAAGGATAAACACATGAAATGAGACTGTCAAAACCATGAAGGGACTTAGTCACACACTTTCCGTCAACCGTCCCTTCACCACTTTGAAAATCTCATTCACTATCTCTGTATTTAGACTTGTTTATGTTTGTTTATCTGTACACTTCTAGGTCCCAAAAACTTCCATTTATTGAAAATGTTGAAACAACATTATCCTGCAAAGGTAGTTTCTCAGAAATAAATCTTCAAAGCAGCATGAAGGTTTTCACTGCGTGACATTTATTAACACCAATTGGATTCACACAGCTAAATCTTGATGCAATTCATTGTCAATTTACCCCTTCCAGAATTTAATATTTTTTGAATTTCTTTTATTTTCTAAAAATTCTCATCTTGCAGTGTTTTATGGCATGATGTCTGCAATAGCACAGGCACAATCTCTGCCAGCTGGTTTAATTTTCTAGTACAGACAAGGCCAATGTCTCAGACTTCTAGTGGCACCAGTAAGAATTATGGCTGTAATCCAAAGGATCCATATGTCCTTATGATATATTTTCCCAATGTATACATAGTTCCTAATAATCTTAATGACATATTTATGCACACAATGATACGCATACACTTCAGTGTTCTTTGCTCAGACACCTTTGGCAATGGCATAGGACAATGCTTCAGGAAGGGCAAAACAGTGAAAGATCAAGGAGGGGAGGTGGGGCAAGATACAGTTCTCCTTATACAAAATTGTCTTGGTTTTCAGAAGCAAAATCCACCTGAAGGGGTTCAGGGAAACCCTGAAAGTGACTAACAGCTTTTCCTGAACTTGTGCCACCTACACTTCCATCTCAATGATTTTTTCCAGAATTCTGTATTACACATAATGATATGTATTGCCAGTAACAAATGAAGTTATTAGATGACAGAAGACTAATTACAGACTGTCCTTAGGATTACTGAATTCAAAACTTAAATGTGTTTATTATAAAAAAGTAAGGTGTCAGTCAAAAACGTCCACTTTCATGGATTAAAACATAACTGAAAACCGGTATTATTGCCATGTTATGTCAAAATCCCGTGCAAACAGCACTGAAAATTACAAACAAATCTTCTTGCAGTTAATGTACTTAATGGGTTAACATTAGAGAAAGGGTATTTCATTCACAGTAATGCAATAACTGTTGTTCTTTTCACTTTTGCCTAGGCTATTTGTTTTTATGTTGCTGGGATAAAGAAGGTAAAAGTTAGAGAAGACAAAAGTTTAAAGAATCAGGAAACTGTGCTTTGAGGACACTGAACAATGCACTCTTCTCTAGAACAAGAAGCAAATATTGTTTACGAACATGTCTCCAGGGATTTGGCTTTTTTACTTCCCGTCTTATACAGAAGAGAACATACATAGTACATGCATGCTGTAAAAGGTGTTGCCAACTGTATTTAATAAGATATTTCTTTCTCAGGTAATATCTAAAGGTTAATCTGAAGGCTAAGCCTGAGCTGTTCCCAGGCCCTTCTCTGACATGACCAGAACATGACTAACGTAAACAACTTTTTTTTAAATATATGCCCATCTGTTTCCTTTTTAAAGTTTTTCCTCAAGTCATATAAATCACCAGTACTTCTGAAATGCTACAAGTTAGCACAAGTGATTGGATTTTGCAAGATTTAATCTAAATATTGTCTACAAGCACTAATATCTCTTTCACCTCTCTGTAAGTGGATGCAAAGTAAAATAAATCTCACTCAATGATAGCAATGTCCAGGGATGCAGTTTTGCTGCATATGTTTTATATTCATGACCTCTAAGATAATCAAAAAAGGTTTAAAACTGCCTGTGGTGATAACTTCTACATATATAAACTGAATACTATCACCACTGAGATCATGGAAAGCATCTGAGCTTTAAGTTCATGTGTCGTGGTTTAGGAACGATACTCCCCAATTTAGTTCTCGCACTGAGACTCTCCAAACCATGTTGCCACTTGTTCGATGCCTTTCCCCCTCTCCCTTCCCCCTACAGGTGCCTGGAGAGGAGAATTAGAGGCACAAAAGGCAAAGATCACAGGTTGAGATAAGAACAATTTACTGGAAACAGCAATGAGATAAGAAAAGGAACAGTAACATCAACAATATTAATAACAAAAACGGGCTAAAGAGAGAGTGATTCACATGCAAAATGCTCACCCCAGCCCCACCCGACCGCAGCCATGCAGCCATGCTCCCCCTGGCTTGGAACCAGGGCCACCCCACCGCTCTCTCCAGCCTGGGACTGGTGTCCCACTACCCCATCCGGAAGGAGTACATTCTCCCTGGAACAGAGTCCTTTTCCTCCACCCCTGGCAATGATGTGAGATAGTATAGAATAGCCCCCATGTCCTAGCCATGTCCCCTCCAGGCTACTGCAAAAAAAATTAACCCCGTCTTGGTCAGAACCAGGACATAATATCTACTAGATTACTTCTTGAATATAAAGAAATACTTCTATTTTTAAAAGAAAATAAATTAAAACGACAGCATTTTGACATACAGACATTTATCAGCACCTGAAAGATGTCGATATGACAGTGGAACATCACTATAGAACAGGTAAGTACAGCAAAAAAAACTATGCATTGAAGTAATTTTTGAAAGTCGTTATATCATCTGATAGGTCTTTTATAAAACACGACTCTTTTCCTGAAAGACTTTTTACGCATTTCTCTGCAGATTATGGTGGCCATTCACACTTTACTTCAATTTTTATAGCCTCCCAGTAATTCTACAGAATAGTAAACACAGTTATTATAATCCTCATAACTGGCAAAGAGATGTATTTGAAGAAATAGGGTTTATTTCCCCTCCCACATGAATGATGTAAATCAGGAGCAATTCTGCTGCAGTCGTTAGCACAAAACTGATACAAAACAAGGAATAAAAAATAACAGCAATGTATAAAGAACACTTTCCTTGCACTAAAAGTACAAATCATATGCCTCCCTCTGGTTTTTGGCAAGGCTGTGCCATTGAGTTACTTATACCACACTAAGCCCAACACTCTAAAACACATCTGAATAAGGTCCAGCCTCACACTGGAAACAATGGAGACACACCAGTTTACACAGGCTAAGAACCTGGCACAAAGCCTTGCAAATGAAAGGGGATCTTCAAATAAATGCAATATGTACAATTACTTCTAGAGTATTACCTCTGAAACAGAAGCGATTTCAAAGTGCTGTAAGAGAAAACTAGAAAGATTGCAAAGGATTACCAATACAAACACACACACACACCCCCCCAAAGCATCCCACTTTTCTTCTTTACAGACACACACACACAAGGAACAGCACTCATTTTAAGAGAGATCATGTGGCAAAATGATGACACTGAGTCACTAAAAAAGAGAAGAATCTTTTAAAACACTCTTGGGACCAGGGACTACCGCTAAGGGGAAAGCATTATTTTATCATCCTGCTAATGAGCCAGAGGAAAGATTATTGTTGTTTGGCGGTGATTTATCTCAACAACTCTTTTCTCTAAAACAAATATACCAACTCAACTAAACAAAGAGAAGAAGCGTCACTGTGCTGTTGTTTCAACTGCATGCTGAGGAATACTTAATCAGAGGAAAGGAATCCCAAGAAAAGTCACGGGAGAGGGCCGGCATACAGGTTAAGAAAAATAGAAAAAGAAAGAGGCGGCGATGCCGGTCCCCGCAT
>VZTH01011746.1:64558-124533 GCA_013397815.1 Aleadryas rufinucha | reverse complement strand
AGGGCGGGCCCGGAGGAGCTCGCCCGTGTGGCAGCCAGGGCAGCCCGGGGGCGGCCGCGGGCCATTGTTCGCCGTCCGCGCTGTGCCGGGGTCGGAGCGGGCTCTGGGGGCAGGGGAAGCAGCCGGGATTCCGATCCTCGGGGAGTCTCGCTGGCAGCCACTGGGTGCCCTCTCCTAGCGGGTGGGGGGCGGTACCCCAGTGAGCCTGTTGCCGTCCGGCGGCCCCGGCCGCGGGCGGGGAGTGTCTGGGTGCCCTCCTTGACCTCGCAGCAGTGGTGCTGGGGGAAGGGGTTTCCTTCTCTGGCAACGCCATTGTGCCCGGGCAGCCCGCTGGTTCCTACTGTCGTTCGCGGGTATGAACTGGGAATGGCCCCCGGGGAGAGGGGCTCGGCCCCGGCAGTCGCCGCTCCTGGCAATGGTAAATCGTTGAGTCGTTTAGGTTGGAAAAGATCTTTAAAATCGTCGAGTCCAAGCGTTAATCCAGCACTGCCAAGTCCACAGCGTACAAGGAGACGGATGAACAAACAGTGCTCTCCAGGGGCAGTTGAAAAAAACAGGATCAGTGGAGATACTGCAGTCTCTACATCCGTATATGTGGTTTGGTCATAGACAAGTAATGCTCTGGGGAGGGATAATAAATCCAAATATACACACCGTCTCTTAAAAATACTTTTGCACATGGATGAAGTGTCGGCTACCTTCTTTTTTCCCCCTCACCAAAAAAGTATAGATAAATTAGATTTTTTTTTGCAAGCATTAAGGCATGTTCCACTCACCAGACAGCACTTTCCTACAGCCTGTTACCAGCTGCTGTTCCTCAATACAGAGACTTCTGCCACGAAACACTGAAGCTTGTCTTGGGGGGAAAAAAAACCCCACAACACAAAAACAAAACCTTATCTACCGCAAGGCATTTTAGTGAGATATCTGATTAATGTCTCTGTGAAATACACAGTATTGCATCCCCCAACTACATACAGCTGTTCATTCATATATTAAATGGTAGTGACAATAGTCAAATAATTACAGGACTACTGTAAAACAGTATTGTGTCAGATTAGATTTTGAAAGCTGCTTTTTTCTACCGTTTTTTTCTACCCTTTTAAGCAGGAAAACATTAAGATAGTTTTATATACCACACCGAAGAAACAAAAAGAAGACAAGTAAGAAGCAGATTCTGCTCATCCAGGATATGTATTTGACTAGGTATATATGTGAGGAGTGCAAAATATAACCCACATTGCACAATATACAAAACTGTAATAAAACCACCTGAGATTTATATTTCTATGTATGGCTTTTAAGACAAAATTCTACCTGGGGCTAAAGTTTACTAAAGTTACTTGTTCTGAGAACATATATATATTGAAGGATATGAAAGAAGATATGAAAGTAAATTGAACAGGTGATAGTTGTCAAAAATACATTGTGCCAGGCTCTGTGAGCTGGTAAATTTTATGGATAATTGGTTTCCTATAGAGAAGACTTGGAGGAAGCATCATCTCTCTGGACTTCACTGAAGTATTCAGTAGACTACAAAATATTTTTAGTTGAACCAAATAATACAGAGATTAATAACAAGAATGGTAGGATGGGCAAGGAACCAGATAAATGAGCTAGTGCTGAAGAGATTTTACTTGCACTCACCCTATTCAGGCCCTACTTTTACATCAATGGGTTGAGGTCCACAACTTTCCTCTATTTCTCCCCAAGGATAGTGCTCTTCTGAGAAGTAGCTAAATCCTATGGAATAAGGGGTGGAGAACGTGATAGTTTTGGCTGTGATAGAGTTAACTTTCTTCACAGTAGCTACTATGTGACTCTGGTTTGGATTTGTGCTGATACAGGGTTGGTAATTCAGGGGTGTTTTTGTCACTGCAGAGCAAGGCTCACACAGCTTCAAGGCCTTTTTGCTTCTTACCTCTCACCACCAACAAGGGGTCTGGGGGTGCACAAGGAGTTGGGAGGGGACACAGCTGGGACAGCTGACCCCAACTGACCACAGGGATATTCCATACCATATGACATCATGCTCAGCATATAGTGCTAGGGGAGAAAGGAAGAGGGGGACATTTGGGGTGGTGGATGCCATTTGTCTTCCCAAGTCATTGTTACACATGACAAGGCCCAGCTTTCCTGGGGATGGCTCAACACCTGTATGCCCATGGGAAATGGTGAATGAGTTCCTTGTCTTGCTTTGCTTGTATGCATGACTTTTGCCTTCCCTATTAAACTGTGTTTATCTCAACCCATGAGTTTTCTCACTTTTACCCTCTGACTCTCTCCCCTGTCACATCAGGAGAGGGTGGGGGAAGAGGGAGTAGCTGCATGAGGCTGAGTTTTCAACTGGGGTTAAACCACCCCAACAACCAAGAGTAAGTTTCATAGATATTTATGAATCTCTAATATTTTTCTGTTTGTTTTCCCATGTTCCTGAAGCATTTAGTTTTTTACATCCTCTAGCTAGTCACAATTGATCCCCCCACCCCCCAAGAAAGGATAGTTGTTATAAGAATTATCCCTGAGTATAAGGTTTCACAAAGAAAAAAAATTACACAAGAGAATGCTATAGAACATGACTTCCAAAGGAGCACAAGGAACTAAAGTATTAGAATAACCTTGCATTGCAGCTGAAAGCACTGGGCATAGGAGAGGTAAAGGAGAAAGAACCTGGGTCAGAAGGAGGCTAAAAATGAAGTATGGTTATGAGAAGGCATAGGATTTGTAGAACATATCAGAGAATGCAATATAAGAATAAAATAATGTATAAAGCAAATAGGAAGGACTGTATTTTACAGATTTTTCTACCCATGAATTTGGTATAGAAGCTGATAGTCAAGGAACCATAGAAAGCAATTTCCAGCTTTATAATGAAGACAGCCCTAATTCAGCACCATGCATGCCAAGTAGGGGAAAAAATGGTGTAAGTTCTAAACAGCCCTGTGGACTCTCTTAGTGCCTAACAAGATGTGCTGCATGGATGCAAATTCAGTGCACTTGAAAAGAAAGCATGTCCTCAAAAGCTTTATGATCTGTCCATGTACACATGGCCATACCTTCACATAAGTGTATGATTTCCTATGCTAAAGCTGTAATCGTAGGACATCAAAACTTGTGCTTTTCATCTGATTGCATTCAAAGCAGAAAACCAAGGTTGTTCACATTCATAGAAATATAGCATCGCAGATAGCAGTTAGAGATACTACAAGTATGTCATAGAGACTTCTAATTCCTATAGGTTTATTGCTTGTTATAATCTTCAGAATCAAAGATAGGAAAAATTTCCAGTTTAGGAACTAAAACCATCAGTAAAAGATCACATATCAAGAGGATTAAGTAAAATTCATCATATTTGACTGTCCTTGTAGCTCTTTAATGGTATATACTATCTGTCTAATAAGCATTTACTTGTCTGTCTTTCCTGGAGTTTTCCTCAGCCTGTACCAAATTATCTGGTCATGGACCTAGGCTTAAGGAGGTGCATTTTGTTAACTCTGCCCATTGGATTAAAGTCATAATCACAGATGACAACAGAAACACTTCCTTCATAGTTTGACTTCTCCATTCTTGATAATGAATATTAGTCAGAGGAAATTAGTGATGAAAATAAGTAAGAGTGTCAAAGCATAATCCTAATCCTGACCCAATTTGTGTATTTACTTAATTTTAAACACCAAGCGTAGCCCTTGATGCTGTAGGTAAGTACATTTAGGGTCTGCATAATCAGAACTTAAGAACAGTGGCCTCGGATTTCACCTGAGGCCTCAGATTTCACCTTTAATTTTGGCACTTAATGCAGAAAGATTGAGAATCAGAAGCTTTGTAATACTTCAAGCTTTCCCAGAATGAGGGAGGATACAGGGATCCAGACGCACCTCCATAAAGCTATCAACAGGTCACACTTCAGGCAGACTTACAGTTATGATAGCTTACAAAAACATTCCACTGTGTGTTCCCCAAGCAGTCTTGAAATACCTCAAGCAAACTAGAAACCCCATGAAATTTAATATTGCTTTAAAGACAAATGAAGGTTTCAAGATATTATCAGTGTTTTTAGTAAATCCTATTTTCAATTTATCCTTCTGAAAGCAGACACACAATATAATGATCTAATTTTTCATTTCGATGTTAACACCTGCTGCTGGGAAATTGCGTTCTTCATTAAAATGCAAGTACTTTATGGAATGGAAATATATGTTCATTGTGAATGACTTTTTTTTATTTTGAAGGAGTGTTTTAAACGATCAGACTCACTGTGGGGAACCACAGTGAGGCACAGCCTCTCAATGGCCAGGCAGGTCCATGGGGAAAGGGATGGGGACTGGTCAGTGCCAGAGACACAAGACATCAGCCCAGGCTGGGCTTGTGCCTGGGGAGGCAAAGCTGTGGGGAGCTGTAGATCAGCCCTGCTGAGGCAATGCTGGGGCAGGGACTGTTGGCCCTTGTGGGGCTGAGATGGGGTCCTGGGCTGTGGGCAGGGTTGGGGTAGCCCAGGGGGTGGCCAGGAACAGGCAGGACTGGTGGTGCCCTCGGGGCCCTGACAATATGAAAGCAGTTTTAAGAACATGAGTGCTTTAAGTGCACAGGCTGACTCCCTATAATTAATTCTGGTTTGTTAGCAGTAGACTCCAGCTCAGCTTTGGGTTTGTTTTTTTCTGTATTTAGCTCTTCTTATCTTTTTCTCCTTTTCTTTTCATTTTTGGTACAATGCATAATACATGTCCCCATAGCCACAAACAGCAAAACTAGAATAAAGTACAAGATCTTTGCAACTGTCTCCTATATTAATTGCAGGAACCAAAAAGCTGGTAAATTATGCAGATCTAAATATAAATATTACATATATAAATATAAAGATATAAATGTACAGATCTCTTCACTCTCAGTGACAGGACTTGAGGACACAGCTTGAAGTTGGGCCAGGGCAGGTTTAGGTTGGATATCAGGAAAAGATTTTTCACACAGACAGAGGTTGAACACTGGACCAGGCTCCCCAGGGTAGTGGTCACAGCACCAAGCCTGACAGAGTTCAACAAGTGTTTGGATAACACTCTCTGGCACCTGGTGGGACTCTTGGGGTGTCCTGTGCAAGGCCAGGAGTTGGACTTGATGATCCTGATGGGACCCTTCCAACTCCACATATTCTATGACTCTAAAAGGCTTCCTTCTTGCAGGTCAGTATTAATTTTGAACCATTCATTGTACATAAATATTAGAACAATCCTCAATTTTAATATGAGAAAACTGACATACATATTTATATAGAAAAGTCCTTCAAAATGCAAAGCTGAATTTATAGCCTCTGAAATGGAGTGCAGAATGGATTGTTTTTCTTTGCTCACTGAGGCTTTTGCTTTAGACTCAAAAAGATGGCACTGATACCAGCTGTGCTATTCACGACTGAGGATTTTAGATGCTAGGTTGGTCTTGTGACATTTGCTGCACTCATGATCTGCTCAGCTTTTGTGACATGGTAAATGAGATTTTGGATCTGGGGATCAGTGATAAACCATCACAGGTCACGGCAGAGGTTTTGCTATGTTAGGAAATGTGGGCAGTACTTTCTGTTCTGGAGACATTCAGGACTCCCACTGAAGTCAGTGGGGGTTTGGGAAGCAATGAACACATTGCTAAGGCCTGAATAGGCTGGGAACGTAGGCTAAGAGGTTGTTCCATGCAATTGTTCTAAAGTTTCTCTTGTTGGCAATATTTTTCTCTGAGTAATTCACACTCATTTCCCATCTATTTTCAGACATTAAATGTCAGCTTTCAATAAGAAAGGCAAAGCTGACTTGCCCACTTGAGTCCAAAGAACAAAATTTGCCTGAATTACAGTTATTATATTTGTAGTTTAAAAACCCTTCTTTTGTTATGATTATGAAGCAGAAATATTTTACCTGAAGTTTTCTTTTTACATAGCGTGCCAGGCTGTTATTTGAATCAAGCCTCTGAACAGTGTCCATCTGAGGAGATACACTGGGGGAATTGTGGTTCAGGGAAACTGTACATTGACTGACTGTCAGTGGAAAAGAGACTGGAAAAGGTAATCTGTTTCAAGACATCTTGGGGGCTTCGAATGTGTGGTAGGGGGTGGGTCAGACCTTGCTCTGGTGAGGTGGTGCCCTGTCCTCCATAAGCCCCCAGCCCCACAGTGTCTGTCAATCATGGCACACTGGAGGCAGCCCCAGTTTTGCCTAACACAGTCCCTGAGTGGCTGAGAGACTGGAAGTCCCTCCTGGGAGGAAGGCCAAAAAGGTTTAAGGAGGGTGACTGCAAGGCGAGCACATTGTCCTTTAACCCTGCCTTCATCTTGGAGCTTTGCATCACTGGAAACCAGGAATTGGTAGCTATATGTCTGTTTATCTATATCTTTCCTGTCTTTCTGTTTTTCTCTCCTTCTTCTTCTAAATGTAATCTCAGAGAATGTAACATTGAATGGATGATTAGGTTTTCTATGTTCAATGGGATAAGTCTATGCTGTGATAAGTGATGTTATTGTAGTATCTACTCTTTTGCCAATGTTTTTGAATTGTCTATAGTTTGCCAGTAAACTTTTCTGTATTTTTACCTCTTGAGAATATTTGGTTGGAATTTTCTCCTTTGCGTCTACCCAGAGCTAAAGAACCTTGGTTTAGCCCAAGGTTTAAGAGGCCGGGGTGTAACACTGGCAGAACTTTTAACCTTCTGGAGCCAGCTGTATTCCTCAAAAGAAGGGTTAAGGAACTACATAGGCATCTGATGCAAATTTCCCCAACTCCATTACTGTCAAGTGAAATGCAGTGATAGACACAAGTGGAAGATTTGACTGCATAAAGCTGCCTTACCATTACACAATCAATACTCAAAGTAAACAACTCATATCTTTTTGTGGAAAGCCATCAGACAAGGTACTGGTAACAATGAATTCCTGCATATATGACTTAATAGGTGGTTTTTTTCTAGAAGTACTTTTTGCTACATTAATTTTTTTTCCTTTCAGTGAGCTCATAGTACAAACAGTAACTTTCTAGGATGTAACTGTCCCTCCTTTCACTTTTTCATCAGAAAAAAATTATGTTTGCTAAATCAACCTGATTTACTAATTAGCATCTGTATCTTATGTAAACACTATGCACACACACAATAATACCACAATTATATTATATTAGCTTTTTAAGGGCTCATCTAATTTTACTCTATACATAATCCTTGAAAATGAGATTTGCATAAAGTAATTTAAATAGACAGGGCAAACTAGAAGTATATAATTGTGTGTAGCTCTGAAATAAATACATTTTCAGTTTTCAATTTCCATAGCTGAGTTCATAATTTAGCCCCTGAATATCTGAGTTAGTAATAAAATTACAGTATTCTCCTGTCATAGATGTACTTACACAGAATTTACAGGCAGGGTGTCCTTTGTTATACTTTGTGGATTACCTATGGGGTGAGTAAACCTTGATCCTCCTCTAGAAGCTGGAGGAAAGGGAGAAGCTGAGAGGCACTCTCCACTCTAGTCTATTAAACAGCTAAAGAGAATTTTCCCTATCAAGATTTCTACTGCTTCCAATGGGCAACTTGGGGTCCTAAACTTGGTTCTCTACATTCTATTGAAATGTGATGCTTGTAATAACCTTAAGAGTACAACAAAAGCACGTGCCTACCTTTCAAAGTGAACCTTTTCTTCGGACTCACTGTTTGTCTGCAACCAGCCTATTACATTACTTTTAGAGATTTTAACAATTCTTCACAGAGAGTTCATAATTATGGATTTGCATGAAAATGATTCATAAGGCACAATGAGGCAAATACACTCCTTCTTGGTTTTGTCTATCAATTTTCTACACCTTGTAGATATATTTCTGTAACCTACTAGTTCTGTTGTAGACTTTGAATTGCCAATACATAAGCATGCTGTTCAATGTCCATACATACTGGCAATATATGTTACCACTTATGATGACTTTACTATGTTTGCTAATATTTTTAGTTGTATAAGGCCACCTCCAGGAGTCAAGTGGAACACAGGAAACTTAGGTTGCATAAAGAAAAATAGATAGAGTCTTCTCCATGACAAAGTAAAGCTGTTAAGTGTGTGAGGATAACAATAACACATCGGTTAAATGGAAGCTGAAGCAGTTCCAGAATTTGACAGCACACACTCTGACTGTTAAATGCAATCATGTATCTATATACTGATCAAGAAGGTGGTGCTGATAAATTTTCAGCTTGGATGACCAATACTGTCTGAGAAGCTGGGTACTAGTTAATTATTTTAGCACACATAATGTAGTCTCATAGTTTTGCATTCATTTGGCATTTGTGAAAGTTACAGCCCTATGCTTAAAGTTAAATACATTGTTGGAACTTTTCACTACTGCATCAAGCTCTGCACTTGCTTTTAAAGCGCTCTTAAAGGAAAAAAGCCTGCAGTCCCAGGATTCAAAGAAGAATGTGGGAGGCAGTATTATAACAATGACTCTATGCTGGGAATTAGAAGAACTCCAGCCAACAAAGGAACAAGAGTCTAGAACAATTTTCCCAAAGCTATTTGAAGAAAAAAAATAAGCCAATGAGTTTTTCGACTGAGTTGACAAATTAGTGAAGTGGATGACACATAGATGCTTGCAATACCAGGACCCTATAGAATATCAGGAAATCCCTTTGAATTATAGAAAGCTGTCAAACATTCTAACACAAAGACAGCACGAGGAGCAAAGGGAAGGAGATGTGTCAGAGATAGAAAGCCATCATGTCAGCCAGCATAGTTTACAAAGACTCTGGACAGCATGGATGCCTCTAGGCAACAGATCCTGTCCTAAATTAAGCAGTCTTCCAGGATGCTCAGAAGAAAATGAAGGCAACATTAACAAAGTTACTTGCATCATCCCCTGAACAAATAGCAAATTATGACTGGCTCATACTTGAGAAAAATGGCCAGAGTGAGCAGCTCAGAAGCAGTGCATAAACCCTAACACAGCTGCATAAAGAACTTGCTGAATAACTCTGAATAATAGGACAGCACATAAAAATCAGACTGTTTGCAGATAAATTTCAATAGGAAAAAGCAAAAAAATAAAATGTTACATTCTCTGAATAAATGCTTTACTGCAAATACTTTTCCCAGCTCTAATGAAGAGAGTTTGTTCTAGCAGCAGAGAGAATAGGGCTGTGGTGATAGATGATCATTTACTCATTTAAAGCTGCAAGGATATTCTTTTCCAAACCTGAATTTTATCCATTGATAAATGAAAAGGACATCCTTAAGTCATTTAATATTACATGAAATGTGGAGTCCAAACAAATCAAGCAGATCTTCAATCAACACTCAGGGAAGACATGGCCAGGCCAACAGTGGAAGGAGCAACCTCTTCAGTCCTGGGCATCAGGAGAGGGAGCAGTGCAAGTCCCCTTTTCCCTGCCCCCATCATCGCTGCAGCTGCAGCTCAGCCTAAGCCCTTAAGAGTAATTCCAATTTGACAGCTTGCATGGGTGTGAATACATTTAAGTAAAAAGAAATCTTGCCAACTTTAGATGAATTAAACAACTGTGACACACACTGGGCCAGATTCTCTAATGCAACACAGCAAATTTACAACTGTGACTGTTAACTGGAGTCCCAGTTCATTTTTAATACAGTAGCTAACAAAGCTGTATACAGATGCAGTGATTGCTATAGAGGTTAGAATGTTTCAGTGTTTCTGCCTGAGACTGCCTTTTGCAGTGGATTTTCATATCATTTTAAAAATGGTAATCTGGATTGAGGGCCATGTTTGCATTTACATGTCTAGTATCAGAGTCTGCTATTCATCCTTTCAAAAGTTTCCTATATAACACTTCTAGGCAGAGACTGTGTTCCACTAATTAATCTCTCTTAATTAATGTCTCAGAGACTGTTTCCATTGTAAACATAAAAAACTGAACTTCAGAAAAATTTTTGTGATGTTATTCTAAACAGTTTATACTTCTGCTTTTTTATCCACTTATCTAAGTAAATCTAAAAGGAGTTAAAACTTGGGAGCAAATAACAAATTGCATAATGTTTCTGCAAAGGCCAATGAAATCCAGAATATCTATGTCTGTCATTTGTTTGCTGAATCAAATATTTCAGAAGAAATGTTAGTTTTAAATTTTCAAATGTCGCTGTTCAGTAGAAAATGTCATCTTTTCAGCAGGAACGTGGAACTTAGCATAATGAAAGTGCAGTGAACTTCTAGATATGAATTTGACCTACTTATGGTTCATTCTTCATGCCTGTGAAGGGTTCTGGTAGCCTTGAGGAACTGAAAGGTAATATGAGCCAGGCTGGGGACACCCAGGGACTCAACGCATGCAGCTCCATTGGTTTCTAGCTGTGAGGGTACTCTTGTAGCCCAAATATTAAATATTGAAGTCTGAGAGAAATCTCTAAATTAAGATTAAATGTTTTGCTGTCATGTACAGATGTTATCAGCTTTGATCAGCTGTTTTCTGGCAGAAAAAGAATTATTAAGAAAGTGGTAAGAGTGAGGCAGCTGTTTAATAACGGTATCTTTTTATTCAACAGGTTCTGTTCCCTGGGTGAGGGACTATGCTCATTAATCTTTCTTTTGGAACAGGATTTGAAGCCAAGTACCTAAAATCTGAGTGGTAGAATTGTGCAACCTTTTTTATGTCCACACATCTGCATTCTTCCTGATTCCAATAATACTTTGCTCTTTTTGACTAAGTGCACCTCTGGAACGTAAAAATAAAGGAATGGTGCTTGCTTTTCGGTTAAGTAGGTACTTACCAGGAAACCAATATCTCTGAACATGCAAAAGATGTTCTGTTCATATTTGTTCATTCAGGAGCTTATACTATGTTTATTCCTCTGAAAAGACAGTTCCATGCAAAGTACATTGTCTGTGTTGTGTATTGTCAATAAACATGTTTCCATTATTGAACACTGATAGGATCAAACCAGGAAGAAAAGCACTTCACACTCCAAATCAAACTTCAGATGACAAGGGCCAATAAAAACACCTTAATGAATGCTTTTAAAAAGACCTCAAGTAAGGATTGAGAGAAGTAGAGTAATAAGAACAGAATAATAGTGTCATTTTAAGGGCATTTGAGAACAGGATCACATTTATACTACATTTCTATGAGAAGTATAAGCCAAGAACAGCAGCCTTGCCCTTCATCTGCCTCTAAATACAAACTGCTGCCCTCTCAATTGCCCTCTGCTTTAGGCTGACAAAGGCATTCTCATTACTGAGCAGCAAAACAGTTTGAATTAATCTGGATTAAAATTAATCATTACTATTTTTTCTTTCAAGTGAACTTTGAAGTGGACCCATTCTGTTTAGCTCATTGCTTGGCAATGCAAATACTTACACTGGCAGCAGGCAGGGAGCAACAAAGGGACAAGAGCAAGCATTTGGGAACGGAGAAAGGGCAGGGCTGTTCTTCTTGGCAGCAGTGCTAGACTGCTTGCAGAATTGCAATGTTAAAGCATCCCATCCCAACTCTGTTAGGTTATTTCTGCTTATGCTAACAGAACCAAAGCAGAGCAAGCTACACTGGGTGGGAGGCTTGAACAAGGCAATCAAACCCCACACTGTTACAGTGGCCAGGGTGTTCATTGGTAATGAGGTCTCGAGTAGTAAATAGTTTAAAAGCCAACAGTGGAGCAATCAGTCATGCTGCTTTTGTGAAACGATGTGGAGACCAAATTCAGATTTGTGCTGCAGCTGGTTAGCACTGTGCTGCCGACACAAAGCAGCTCTAAAGCCAAGGTAGCCAATTAATGCAGACAACTGGCATAGCATGTCTTATACCATTGCTCTCCTGGCAGCTGGTTATTTCTCTGCCTGAAAAGGGAGTGTAGTCAGATCACCCCTAATCTGAGACTCTCTTATCTGTCCCAGGGGCTCTTATTTGTTGGTACAGTCCTGAGCCTCTATATACCATTGAAAATTGCCATAAGAACAGCATAGGAGTGAATGCTTACACCTTCAGGCTGCTTCTTCTCTGAGCAAGGTGTAGGCTCTTAGGCTGCACAACTTTCCTTGTTCCACAAACATGCCCTCTATCAAAGAAAACCAGGAAAAGTAAATACCTTCCAGTAAAATAAAAATATTCTCTTTATTGTTTATGTATATTGGAACACTTGCTAAGTAATAGCTTAAAGCATGTATTTGATGGAAATGAGAAATTGCTTGTGATTTGGAATACACAAAGCACTTGATAGTTACCTGATCATGTTACAGTGCATAGAAAATTCTCTTCCTGGAGCTCTCTGGGCAGGACAAGCTACATAGCTTGTTAAGGAGGTGTTTAAAGCACATAATTACCTCATCTTTTCCCATGAATATAAAGTATCTTTCACATGATCAAAAAGTCACCTCCATTATACAACAGGTGCTTTTTCAGTCAAGAGTACAGGAATCTCATGCTTGATGGTTCCCAGTGTGATCAGTGGTGAGAAGAGCTGTGTGCTCACCTGTATGCTCAGTGTCCTGGCAGGCAGTCCACCACGTTGAGAGAAATTCTGCTGTGGTGGCACAGGACGACTAGAGGATTCACCAAAGGACTCCTGGGAGGGTGCACTGACCTGTAGCCTGCTCACATCACTTTGTTTCCAAGAAAGTGGAAAACAGGGAGAAGGCCTGAGACTATTCTCACTGGGAACTGTTCTCACTGCTTCTGCAAGTGACCAGCACTAGGGAAAAGTGACCATTCATAATGCAGGATGACCTTATTGTCTTAATTACTATTGCATGATATTAAGAGGACATTTTTCTGAGGCAGTTAAACACCTGTAAATCATAGGGACACAGTGTGTTACCAATCCGTGGATCTGAGGAGCATTCCTTACACTTATAAGATCGTATTGTTCTACTGTCACATCTGGCTAAAAGAATTTACTGACAAGAACTGATGAAGAGATGTGTTCTCTGTGTGTTTGTTCATACTGATGGTGATTCTGGGTTCATGAAATACATAGTTCAAGGTGCTCTTTCTGCAATCAACATGCTGCAGGAAATATTGAAACTGAAAAATTTCTGTTCATTCCCTGTTCCAGCCTTAGAACCAAATTGTGCACTCAAGAAGAAAAATGTGCAGTTTCCTTTGTTTATTCAGCTTTTAATCATATCTGTATACGAGAGAAGTGTTTGAAATTATTACAAACTTCTACCTCTTGATTACCTCAAGTCTGTATTGCATTAAAGGATTTTTTTAAGGCTATGGACCCACATTTCTACCAAAGTTCTTTGGATTTAAAATCTACCAATGGCATCATATAGCATTCTTTTTACACAGTTCTATTCCTTCGGCTTTTCCACTCATCTGTTACTAACAATTAAATCACTGGATTTTTCATTGTTTGAAATAACTGGTTGCATTACCATCTGGAAACAATACATTTTAAGTGCAGTGGAACTTATGTTTGGAATCCCAGGAACCCAACTTTATATGCACAGGACTAGGAGGCAGCATGCTCGGAAATGGGAAATGTATTGTCAGCTGTGTGATGAACAGTTCAGAGGAAAGGAGGAGCAATTCTCCATCACTTGTCTGCTGCCTTTACACCACTAGCCTGAGAAAGCTAAATTCAGATTTGACTGCAGAGCAAAAGGCAATGTTTTGGACTGCTCTCACTTGCACTGAATTTTAATGATTGCAGTGGCACAAGGGGATCCTAGTTGAGCTGTAGCCTCTAAGTCCTCCCCCTTCTTATTATGAGGCTGGAAACCTGACTTTACACTAATTTCCAGGAAGTGAAGAGATGAAGCATATTACACGACAGGACTGTGGAGGATAACCATGTCCATAATAACTTCACAGTGGAAAATGTTTCAATATTCTGAAACTGAAGCTGCAGTATAGGATATTGAATGGCTGCAAAACCAGCATATCTCAAAGATATGACAGTTAGTCAAAACCTAGCTAAAGCACTGGCTGTTAGCTAAACTTTGACCAGTCTAAATGGCTGACTCCATCCCTTTTCCTACCCTTCCTTTCCTTACATAGGACCTATTTCGCAATGTATTCATTTGCCACAGCATATTCCAACTGAAAGTAATCAGACAGGTCCTCCAGCTTCACCAATGTCAGCTTCAGGCCCAGCTCATCCTCAGGAATCACATCAGAGCAAGTACTTTATATTGACAAAAAGGTATCAAGGAGTGTCTCGGTTTCGGAAACAAAATTCTAGGAGGAAACGCTCCAGAACGAGCACCTCCTTCAGAGGGAAAGGGCGTCCCCCTTTCCTCTGCCAATGAAACAAATTGATAACAGCAGGTGATAAAGTGGGAAAAAAAAAACCCAAACTGTTTATTAGTACAAAATAAAATAGGGCAGAACAGGGAAAAAAACCTCAAAATACAACAAATGCCCGGAGAGGAAAAAAAAAAAAGAACCACACGGGCTGGCAACCGGTCCCCCCAGTCTCCAGGAAAGGGAANAAAAAGTAAAAAGATTTCATTACTACAGGCCCAAATACACCATCAAATGTAAATTCTATTTAGCTTTGATTTCATAGTGTCTGTATTCCCACTTCTCCATTATCTTTCTGAATTTTTTCCCTAGGGTTACTTTGCCCTGAAAGACATTCATTTTCTAGTTCTTTCAAGTTACTGTCTGACAGGGCACCCATACCTCCATTCCCCTACTATCAAACTGCAGTACTAGTTGGCTGAGAAGAAAACCTCAAACCTCTGGTCTGCATAAATGTCTGTTTGATTAAAAGTACTCCTCCTAAATCAACAAGTTAAAATCCACACAACCAAGTTTACCTCTGTGAAATGTATTTCTTCATTTCCAAATCAGTTTATTTCAGGGCAATAAATCATGCCGCTTCTGTTCACTTTTGTAATGCAGATATCATTTTTATTTGAATTAATGTATAAAATGAACATGCAAAGATCAATATATCAAATTTCCTAAAACCCACATGTGGAATTCACTTTTCACACCAGTAATTCCCACACACACCTCAGTTTTGCTTTACCAGCAGCCTGGTACAGGCATGTAAAACTATGCAAGAGTACAGTTCGTTGGAGGACAGCATAAGACACATGACAAGAAGGCCTTGACATAGTGAACGGAAAGGGGCTAACATATTGCATTAAAAAGAGAACAAAGCCTGTTTTAAAATAAAAGTCAAAAGAAATCCCTATTCCAATTGAAAAAAAGCCCAAACCTACCATGCCCAAGCATCTGATGGAAGGACTAACTAGCTTTACACTCTTGGGCATTGAGAAAGAGCCTTTCCAACTTCCTCAGACAGTGTATGTTTTATTGTATGAAGATATATGTCCTGCACTGCACTTAATATATTGCTAAAAGTTGTATATAATGCCAGATGTTTCTAAACATTTTAAAATATTTGTATATATTTTCTTAAATAAAAAAGATTCAAAGAAAATCAAAATGGGAGAAACTATCAAACTGAATAAAGGCATTTCATTTTCTCTTTGGAAAAAAAAAATTGGCATCTATTGACTCATGATATACTGACTGAGACACACATAAGAAAGAATGTGATTGAACAGCATTCATTTGGTGCATTGTTTTTGTATTCAGCTCTGATTATAATGTTCCCAAAGACAATTAATCATTGATTTTAATTTACTTTATTGTGCTAAAGAAAAGAGTAAATTAAATGTAGAATTTATTTAGCCTTTCTCTTGTGTTCTGTAATAATCCAGATGGAGCGTATACATTTTCTATTTAATGACACTAGCATGATTAAGCATTAAGACTTAATGAGTAGTGCATTTTTTATGGTTCATTAATAAAAGTTCGAGATAGAAAAGATGTATTGGTCATCAGCTTTATCTCCTTACTGTGTTTGTATGTTTATTATACATTCAATAAACTTGTTTATATATAATTGCTTTTGTGAGAGGGACCTTAACTGACTTTAAAGTAGATGAGATCTTTCTATCCCTAAATGGCTCAAAATCCAAGATGTGCAAGTCCTTCTGCTAGACACAGACTGGATCTGGCACAGATAAATGAAGAAAGATGACAGTCAAGAAGAGCAATGCAGGAATAATTTATAGAAGAAACTGGTTTGACAGAAGAAAGAATGATATGTAAAAAAGGCAAAAGATAATGCTGCAACAAGAACTAAGAGACTGATTTTAAAACAAAGCAATATACAAAGGAATGCACACAGAGAAGAGTGAGGGTCTGGAAAAGGACTTGTAGTGATTCAACTGGTTTATTAACATGTTTCAATGTGGGGATGATAAATTACACCAAGCTTTAGACTTGAACATTGTCTAGCTAAAACCAGACAATGGCTACATTACAGTTGTAACATAGGTACAAGCATTTTCTGGAAGTGCATTTTGAAATGAAAGAAGACCCCAAACCTAATAGATGGTTTATGTGTCTCTTAAAACTACTTCTGAATACAGAAGAGTATCATATGAGAAAGGGGGATATTCTAGAAAACCTGATGTACATAAGTTGATTTCAAAGGGCAATACATTAGGTCTATAGCTACTCCATGTCTTGTCTTCTCTCCTTAAGACAAAAAAAATCATAATCAGAAACACCATGTAGAGGCATAATAAAGTAGTGAATGGTAACACAAAACAGAAGAGAAGCAGCAATAAAGGGCTTTAAATTACATCTAGACTATAAGTTCTGATAATATGTTTCTGGCTTTAATGATTAAATGAATTCACATTATCTGTTTTTACATATTTCCATCTTTACCCCCTGACATATGTACACTCTCAAGCCTCCAAAGTGTCCATCATTTTGGACCATTGTAATTTGGTATGACACTTGTCCTGTTTTAAAGACAGTCTTGAGTAATGATGAATAATGATGATAATATCAGATTTTATAGCTATGAAAATGGAGTCTTGAAATCAGAAAAAAATTTTTTACATCCTATGTAGCTTCGGATTTATCTGCAAGTACTCTCTGCTTGACATATGTCAATGAGCTTTGTCCTACTGCCTCCTCTTAAATACAAGTAAGTATTTTTAGTTCTACAGTTGCTGCTCTTTACAGTGCTTCCCCTGGTACATTTACTCGAGGTATCCATACTTACACTGCTTTGTCTCTGGCCACTACACCTGGAAACAAAGCTGCATGCAAGCCCAGAGCCAGACAACTGTAACACTGAGGATGTGCATCAGTGACTGCACTATTTCAAAAGGGGTTGCTTCCCAAGTAAATTGTGCACAACATAATTACAAATGTAAAATTTGTATTAAATTGTTATTTTCTTTCCCTGTTCATGAAGGAGTCAAATACCTGGTCCACAGCCAGACTCAAACTTCAAACATTGTTCAAGCTATATGTGGAGTTTCATTTTTAATAACCCCCTAGAACTTGCCCCACACTGCAATGTCTGCAATCAGTACACAACTGCTTATTTAGCAGAAGACAGAAAATTGGTCACTTCAGATTTGTAACTAGCTGTGAATCAATGTCCTTCTGCAGAGACACAGGCACTCTGTGAGTGTCCCAGACTGACCATAATCCACTGTACAAGGATGGCTGAGGGGTGCTTTGCGTGAAACAAGCTCTGGAGATCTGCACCCACCCGGCTTCACCAGGAAACAGCAGGCACACCTTCCACTTTAATGCCTGCATTGCTTCCTAAAGGTTTGCCTTAACTGCCCCACATTGCAGCATCCTGAACTTTCGCAGATTGTGCTGGGAGACAGTAAAAAAAGCCACTTCTGTGCCCTCAGCTTGTCAGGAGACAGAAGTACAGCCTACATTTTCAAGCCTAGAAATGCAAAGCAGGAGCATGGCAAGGGACAGGCTATGGTGTGCTCTACCAGTTGTTACATTTAATCTTCCGAAATCATTAAATAATATCGAATATTCCTGAGTTTATTACACAAGTACCAAGGGGCCCTAATCATGTATCAGAAGTCCATTATGAGAGCTGATACCCAACACATTTAATTAAAAGTTGTCAAGACTTGTATGGACAAACAAGGGGGAATTCTTACACTCAGAGCTGTTCAGATTTGGCAAGCCACATTCTGACAGAAACTGAGTCAGTGTGAGAGAAAAACTGAGAACCAAAAAATACATCCTGATTTAAAAAAAAAGATTAAATTGAAAAATTTCCTCAAGATGAAATTGAGGGGGGAAAAAAAGAAAAAATAAGTCTACAGTCACATAAATTTAAAAATTGAAAACACTTTTGCATGACCTCTGAAAAGTCTTGTTTATGTCAATTATATGCAGATTAACTAATTCAATCTCTGCATAATTATTTTCTATCTTCCCCCCCTTGAAAACCATTTTTAGTTTCAGGAAAATTATTTCCCACACAACATTCTAAATTCTTTACTTTCCTGTTTTCAGCAGCTTCCTTAAAAGCCAGTTATTTACTTATTCAATTTCCTTTCCCTTTAGCACATGCAGCATCTTGAGTAATGACTCACTGTTTTCTCTTGGGCAGGTAACAAAATCCTTCTGTAGATTATGGGAGCAATGAAAATCATGACAAGCTGCAGTAAATGTATGATAGTTATTGTTCCATGTTTGATGGTAGAATTTCAGTACTTATGGGCTCATTCCTTCCATTCAGGGTAAATGTACCAGCATTTAACTAGCAAAAAATTGTGTTGATGAGGGACTCTGTTCTCCAGCAGTAAGGAGGATCATTTCTCACTCCTATCCCCTGCCACCTATCAGAAAAATAAGCAGGTGCAGAGAAGAGAAATCAGGCTATACTTTAGTGTACAGTAGTGTTGTGGGAATGTAGAAGACTTAGGAGATCAAAACATGGATTTTTGTTGCTGGTGGCAGCAGCTGTAACATTGCTCATCTATTAGTATCACCACTGCCAGTTTAGAGAGCTGGTAGCATTTGCCATATAATCCTTGGGGCCTTTCAAGGTGAATTGAAAGATGAGTGAAGAGAGATGGGAGAGGGAGAGAAATGTTACAGCCAGTGACAAAATGGTTGGGGTGAGAGGCTATAGAGTACTCTCACTTACTATCCTTAGCTTGTAAACGAGCCTTCACTCTTACTGTTCTTTGTAATTATACATAGTCACAAGTGTGGGAAATTATACAAGCAGCTGTCAAGGCCCCCTGCCATCGTTCCTGCTACAATAAATTATTTATTCCATTATTCAGGCTATAACAGTGCCTAACAGTATCAGCCATAAATCAGGACCCTACTATGTTAACTGCTGTACACATAGACGGTAAAAGCAAATCCCTCTGCCAGTGTCTTTGCACCTGAGCTAAAATAGCACGTACTTGTTGCCAAGTTGCTTCCTGCAAAGCAGATACACATTTTGAGCAGTGTCTAGAAAGAGGAATTGGCTTTTATCTCATTTGGCCAGCTTTCAGGTGTGAAGTAGGCACGTAAATAACTGCACATTAGCATCATGGATCCTGTCTTCACTGGGAAACTGAAGAAGCAGCTCGGACATCTGGCACAGCTTGGCAGATTGTCACAACACTACAGGACAGAACTACCGTAGAGAAAGCAAGATATTGCACTGGCTTCTGAAAGGGTCTGTTTGTCTTTTCCTTTCACACACAGAAGTCTTGCAGATTTTTTAGGCTGTCTCCTGATGCATTGGCCTCTGAAATTAAAACTTTAAATGGCATTATCTGCATAATATACACTTGTGGGGATGAGGGCTAAAACCCTAACACATGCTGAGAAAGTCCAGGGTTTTTTTTCCTCTTTGATATTAATATGCATTCCAAATGTTGCTTAATGATGCCACAAAATCAATTCCACATTCTTAAAGCAGTAAGTATGAACCATAAAACCCCTTCAGCATCTACTAAAACCTTCCTCCTCTTCTTTCCCTTCAAATGCCCAGGAAAGGCTAGCAAACCAAGGAAACCTATTAGATTGAGGTGGCTTTCTTGAAAAGGGCTGAAACTACTTCTAAACAAAGAAAATAGAAAATAACAAAAATCTGACAAGTTAAATGTAAAAATTCCTTAAGGCAGGCTAATAAAAACCTGACAAACATTTCTCAAAAAGCTTTGAAACTAAAAATAAATCTTATTCAAATACACAGGGAAGAGGAAGCTGACCAGATAGGCTGTAAGGCTAATAGGTGATGAAGAAATAATGGAGCACATGAATTACAATCACAGTAGAAAAGTTAGGTTAATATTTCACACCCCTCTTTGGCATGCAGGACTCTCTTCAATATCCAGGCAGAGTCCCACATTGAAACATGACAGCAGATGCACCACAGTCCTGTCTCAAATTGAAGTGTGAATTGAAAACATTTTTGGCCAAATTGACATAATGGACAAAAGTCCAGGACCAGGACTAAAGGAACTTAACTATGAAACAGTTAAATAGGCATTGTAGGATGTAACCTCTCACTTAAAATTGCCTCAGTGTCAGCAAACATGATTTCTTCCAGAAAGTATCCAGGAAACATCAGAGGAATAAGATTATAAGTCACAAAACACTGCAGCAATGAATAGAATCAGTGGGCATCTGGAGAAACTCTGCTAAACTTTCAGTGGTACCTAGGAGCTCTGCTCAAAGACCATGACCCCATTATGCCACACACTGCAAAAGCACAGAGCAGATTGCTTCTAGGCAAAACAACAAGCAGAAAAAATACACAAAGACCGATAAAGGAGGTGCAGTAACACAGATTGGCTTTTGTAGACCTTTTGGACGCATTTCTGAATGCTTGTATTACGGCTTGTAAGTTAAGTGTTTAACATACACAGGCAAAAATAGAAATGCCAGGAGAAGGAGAATCTAAGGAGACAGACATTGTCAGGAAAAGAAGCTAACTACAAAACATTGCATCTTCTTGTCCTATTTGTACTAAAGAAGTCTTACACTGGTGATGAGATGCCCCAGGTAGCATCCCTATGGCAGCGACTTCTACTGAGATCTGTAAATGTGACAGCCTCATTTCTTTGCAACTTAACTCTGCTTTTTGAATAATATTTAGCACCTACCATGTCAGGGTTTCTTAAAATTTTAAAACATGTTAAAAATTTAATATTACAGTTTATTCCCTTCTGTTAAGTTTAAAAGCACTGCATTATTTATATAGTACCATGATATTATCATTACATTATATTTAACACACTTTCTTTGGAGTGCTCAGGACCTGGTTTGCTTCAGATGGTTGGGAGTCAATACTACAAAACATTTAAGAAGAGTTGATATGACTTTCATGAAGCAAAGTAATGTTTCACATTTCTCTGCCAGTTCTGTGAAGGAGTCAAGGAGAGGTGTGTGAATCTTGTGACTATAACGACTTAAATCTCCAGAAAAAGTGTCATGAAGACCCCTTGAAGAGCTCCTAGAGAAGAAAAAAAAAGCTGCTTTGAGATAAAGGAAAGCTAACTGGCTGACTAAAGGGAACAGCAAATGGTTTATGTTCACGAAATAAATGAGTCACCAATGGAGTCTCTGTAGAGGACATGTACTCAAGCTGATATGATTTTTCATATTCATAAATGATCATGAATATCAAAGTGACAAAGTTTAAATCACTCACAGAAGTAAAAATGAAGGCCGATTAAGAAGAGTTGCAGCAGGATTTCACAATACTGTGCAATAAAATACCAAATGAAATTCAATAAAGACAAATGTGAAGTAATGTCAGGAAAAAAAAGACAATTTGAACTTTATATAAAGTGCATGTGAAGCTCCCAGCTAGCTAATACCGCTCAGAAACAGAATCTCAAGGTTATAGTAAATAGTTCTATAAAAATGTCAACTCAGTGCCTCACAATGGTAAAAACAAAGACAAGCAAAAATGACCAACAATTCAGGGAGAAATAGGAAAGAAACCAAAAAGATGTAGCGATGCATAATACTGGTGGCATTATTGGCAACAGTGATGAAGAAAATTAGGCAATGGCTGTCAGGCAAGGAAGAATTAAGTCAAACTAACTGCCTTAAACTGTAAAGAAGATAACTGAGAGGGCTGTGACAAAGATCTATAAAATCACAAGAGGTGTAGAGAAGGTGCAAACCACCTACCCAAACCCAGGGAAGAGACTTCAGGACGTTATGTACAGTCAACATTCTTGTTTTAGGACATCATGGATACCAAAAGTTTCCAGGGTCTCAAAAAGACTAGTTTGTGGAAGACAAATACATGAAGTAAAGATATGCCTCTGAATAAGAAAACTCCCATGATCCATTTCAAAGGCTGGGAGATCACATCTACAACAAATGCTTTACCAGTTACTAATATAATTACAACTTTTAATTACTATATTAATTAATAGCTACATAATTATAACTTTTGAAGTTGCTTCTGGCACAGTTCTGTGTTAGAGCAAAATTATAGACTTAAATCAACAAACTAATGGAAGAAAAAGTCAATGGAGGATATTTAGGTATTCAAAAGTATGAAAACTAGAATCAGTCACAACAATTCTCTAACTGCACTAGATCCAAAATTTCAATGTAAGTGGGAAGAGCTACTTTCATTGCAAACTTAAGCGTCCAGGATCATCCAAAGTAAAAACAAGTAAGGCTGACATTGGTGAATTGCACGTAAACATACCTACACAGACAACTGCCTAAGAGTTGGATGTGCATTCAGTTTTGCTTCACCCGTGACAACATCCATTGCTCCTGTACTAGACACAGAGTACACCTGATTAAGCAGCTGAAAAGCAGAAAACAGCATTGTGCCAACCTGTTGGCAGGTACTTGCAAAGACACTGTGAGTGAAATACTCTATCAAGTCTAGAGACGGTCCCTCCAGCTGTAGAACATTTCATCCACTGTAAGAGTACAAGTTCATGTTCCACCCATTTGCCAAATAAATACTGAATTTCAATCTTTATGTCTGCCAATAACTAAACTCATACGTAAGTATGCTCAGCCTCAAAAATGAAGTATTGTTGAATGACTTTGAAAGTGCAGATGAGAATAAAGGCTCATATTGTTTTAGAAAGCCAAGGTTCTGAAAAAGCACTGATTTGGTGCTGGTCCATGAAGGAAATGAAGCAGGCTTTTTAGCAAAAGTTTCAGGTAGGATTGTTCTATGGGACAGAGAAAAATTCTCCTTCCTGGCACACTGTTTCTGTGTTGCTGTGCAGTCAACCAAACACTGAAGGAAGCTATGCACTCTAACTCATATCATGGAAGAAGAGATGCACTGGTGCTGTCTTTGCCATGTTTCCTTCCAAAGAGGTTCTGGCTATTCCCTAAGGAGAGTTATCCACAAGGCCTGAAAGAGCACAGAGAGGGTTCTGCAGAGACCAGGTTGTCCTCTGTCTTTAATCTGATATTCATGATGGGTTGACACTGACTAGATGCCAGGTGCCCACTAAAGCTGCTCCATCACTCTCCTCCTCAGCTGAGCAAGGAAGAGGAAATATAACCAAAGATTTGTGGGTTGACATAAGGACAGGGAGACATCACTCAACATCATGGGCAATAACACACTTGACATGAGAAAATTAGTGGAATTTACTACCAGTCAAATCAGAGTAGGATAATGAAAAGTAAAACCAAATCTTAAAAACACCTTAATTTCTTGGGTTTAACTTTATTCCCAGCTCACTACCTCCTCCCCACCAGAGGTACAAGGGGCAGGGAATGAGGACTGTGGTCAGTTTATCACACATTGTCCTCTGCCACTGCTTCCTCCTCAGGGGCAGGACTCCTTTCCTTGTTCGAGCATGGGGTCCCTCTCACAGGACAGGGTCCTCCACAAACCTCTCCAGTGCGAGTCCTTCCCCTAGGCTACAGTTCTTCCAGAACTGTTCCAGCATAGGCCCCTTCCATGGGGTGCAGTCCTTCAGGAACAGGCTACTCCAGCGTGGGTTCCTATTGGGGTCACAAGTCCTGCCAGCAAACCTGCACCAGCCTGGGATCCTCTCTCCACAGGTCCTGCCAGGAGCCTGCTCCAGCACGGGCTTCCCAGGGGGTCGAAGCCTCCTTTGGGAACCCACCTGCTCCAGTGCGTGGCTCCTCCACGGGCTGCAGGTGTCTATCTGCTCCTCTATGGGCCTCCACGGGCTACAAGGCAGCCTCACCACTGGCTGCACCATGGACTGCAGGGGAATCTCTGCTGTAGTGCCTGGAGCACTTCCTCCTTCTTCACTGACCATGAGAGGTCTGCAGAGTTGTTTGTCTCACATATTCTCTCTTCTCTCTCTGGCTGCAATTGCTTCTGTGCAGTAACTTCTTTTACCTTCTTAAATATGTTATCCCAGAGGTGTTCTCACAATTGCTCATGGGTTCAGCCTTGCTTAGTGGGAGGTCTGTCTTGGAGCCTTCTGGCATTGGCTATGTCAGATGTGGGGGAAGCTTCTGGAAGCTTCTCATAGAAAATGCTCCTAAAGACCCACTGCTATCTAAACCTTGTCACACTATCCCAATACAGCATTCCAGATGTGGAAAGGTCAGAAAAGGTGGCCTCATGAAAACAAAGTAGGTGTGCTTACAGGGCAGTGCAGGTGCAGCTGTTCATAATCTTAGGTTTGAAATAAACATTATAGTGTGTTGCTACCTTCCAAACCTTTCTCCTCTTTTACTTCAGAAATGTAATTAGTACAATATTCCAACAACATATAATACCAAGTCATGTATTTCTTTGAAATGCCAGTGTTTCTGTTACCTATGCTATAGAATTGGTTTGCATAAGTCTTGCCACAGCACAACTGGACAAAAATTTGGAGTAGGCATCCACAGATTCCTATGACTAGGTGGAGAGCTGGCATCTGGAACTCTCTAAAATTCCAGACTTCAAGGTCAAAACAACAGAACAACTACTCAAAAATTACAGTGCCAGCAAAGAAACAACCAATAAATATCAAGTACTGAGATGATCAGTACGCATCCTAAGCAAAGTTAATGGACACATCTGTGGAAAAACTAGAAACAGAGAAAAATTAAATCCAAAAATGAGAATGTTGTATTTTAAGTAAATAAGTCTTGTGTAGAAGTAAGGCAGTGCCAAAATGATCAGTTAGAGGGGATGAGTGAGGGGCAGGAGGTGGTAGTTTGCCATCCAGCAGTAGGGCTACATAAAAGTGCTGCTCTGGGTTTTCTACAAGGTTTTTATGGGCACTTATGTGCCTAATTAAAAAAGACTGCAAAAGACACCAAAATGGGAACACTGTTCCAGGCACACTTGAGTAGGGTAAAAGAAATAGTCAAAAAAACAAAAAAAAAAAGCCGATGTCTTCTTGAACCACAGTCCTCAGATTCTAAAACGAATGCAATCTGTCCTCCTGTTTCTACACTTCCTTTTCATTCATGGCAACTCTGCCAAATCACATGAGAAAGTTAATGGCAAAAAAGATCATCTGTTTCTTCCAATTGGTTTGTTGAGTGCTTTAAAAATTGGCAGCCTGGAAACGTTTCAAGCCAGAAGGGAAAATATTCATGTACCCACACATCAAAGTGTTTCTAAAGACTGAGCATACACAGTTCTGAACATTTCTCAGGTGATCAAAACAAATGCATTTCTAAGATGCTGCTGCTTGAAATATAACAGGCAGTAGGTCAGGGACCACAAAACTGGTTGGTCAAAATGAAGCTTTTACTTTACAGCTAAATAAGAAGCAAAAAGGGTTCTCTGGAGGGCTGAGAGCAGGAGGAAATATTAGGTGGGGAAATTACTGGTACTATAAAGAGCAGAAGGGTAATCTTGCTAAAAGAGATAAGTTACAGTAAGAAACAGCTATACAGCTAAAAAACCCCAGGAAAATAGTTAGGGAGGATTAAATAGCCAGATGTATGAGATAATTTTTGTTGTTGTTTTAAACTCAAGGCATTGCAACGTATCTGCAGATGGAATTAAGTGGTCTTTGGAAATAGATGTTTACGTAAGGATGGTTTGCCCCACTTTTTGTTCTTACAAAATTGAAGCCCCAAATTAATTTGAATGAAAACTGAGCCCCAAATTAATCTGAATATTTAATTTTAATCCGAGGTTGCAAAACTGCTAACTATCAAATTTTCATGTATTCAGAATAGTGTGGTTAGTCTTTCACATACTGCTTGCTATGTTCTGCACTGAAGGAAGTCTCACCCAAATATTTTCTTAGGGAGACAATAGCTTCATAGTTGGCAGTGAATTAAAATTTAATATGCTCTGAGAAGATTCCCTTATCTCTCCTTTCTCTAGCTTTCATTTCTATTGTAAAGATGTAAGTTATGATCCCACAGTGATGTCCAGCATCCTGTACACACAGATGTGCTTTTGGAGTCCTCCCCTTACTGCAATAAGGGTGTCAGCATGCAAAACCACCACATACTCTTCAGGACTTTACAAACATTTTAGAGAACATGAGATAAGTAGAACAATTCACATGTGCTAACTTTGCCTAACAGTCCTGCACTTACTAGTGCAGATCAGCCTGTAGTGAAATAATACAGCATTATGTGAGGCAATACTTATAGGTCTGTCCTATGCAGCCATCCAAGGAAGCAGACATGATAGAGCTGTTTTTATTATCAGATTACTCTCCTTTCTTCTTATCATGGAAATAGACTGGAAGTGTGATGGAAGACAGAAGCCTGATTGACTCAGTCTTCCATATGAGAGTTAAGTAAGTGGATTTCCATTGGCCCTGAGTGTTCTTTGGAGACACTTTAATTCATGAGTTTCAATGTTTTCACAATGCAAATGTTGAGTTTCAAAATGAGCAAACTGAAACAAGTAGCAAGGACCAGCAGTGTCAGCCACCAAAAACATAACTGACACTGGAACTGTGTTGGTAGATTAAGAAACACAAAGAGAAACAAGAGTTGAGTCAGCTTTGCTGCGAACCACATAAGAGCATGTCCTAGGTTACAGTGTAAGACATGCTCAAAAGCATTTATTCTTTTACCATCTTCATAAAATATTGAATCCAGGTGGGGCAGTGTTTTCCTTGCCTCCTCCCTCTGGGAGCTATCTTTGTTTAATGGGCAATCAAGGACCCTGCCCATGGCTCATAGATAACTGCCTCTGGACAATCTTTTGTTAATGGGCCCATCAATGCCTTATCATCCCATTGTGAGAAGCTCCACCCAGAGGGAGAAACCAAGCATTCCATCCTAAATATAAACTAGGATTCCAAACACCACAGACAGCCTTTTCCCACTGGATTTCCAGAGGACAAGAGCTACCACTGGACTTTCAGATGGAGACCAGACTTTTTTTTCTACAGGATCACTGCTTTAACAGGACCACTTCATCTGAACTGCTACCAGCACCCTGACTGACAGGGTGCCAGGTTGTATTCTGACTTTGTCAGTGGTTCGCTTTTGTACTATTGCATTTATTTTACCTTTTCCCTATTAAATTGTATTTCTGACTTGGAGTCACTGGTTTGCTTTCAAACCTGTACAGAGCAATACCATGTTAGCCCCCATTACGTGCTGCACTGATGATTTAAATTGTGGGTAAACATCGTTTTCAGAAATCAGAGTTGGTCCCAGTTGGTTATCTAACTGCTCCTTAGATAACATTTAACTTCCCTGCATTTTTAATATCAGGACAATTTAACACCTCAGAAAACAGTCTAAAAGTGGTCAGAATGGATCAGCAGAAAGAAGCTGATCTGCTCAGTTTGGGTTTCCATTCTGCACTGGTGGCAGCAATGATGCTGAGAGTATCATGTAAATTTTTAGTGCTTTTGTACAGGTGAGAGTAGGTACCAGAAGCAGCACAAGGAAAATATTACATCTAGTGCACTAGTAATGAAGAAGAAGGGCTCTTGAGTGAAACACAGGAATGGATCCAAGCCAAACATTTTGTATCCAAATTGCTCCAAATATTGTAGGGTTTTTGTTCAGACTCAATGGTTTGAGAAGCATTTGCCTCCAGACAGCTATTAAAAGGAAACCAAATCATCAAAAAGAAACTGGTCTGTGATGAATTTTGTGCAGCTGCCTGGGGGTAGATGGTGCTCATACATGCAAAAGAAACAGACTGAACAAGGCAGCAAGATCTTGGACACACACAAAAAATTATTTTCTTTAATGAAGCTCTCTTCTTTTTCCAAAAGCATAGTGATCCTCCTCACAGTAGAGTTTCAGTGGATTTCAGAGGGTTAGAAATCTGGGAGGATATGAATAACTTTGATGGTCAGCAAAGTCATAGTAGGGCACAACAGGCATATTAGAGTTTGGTGTCTGGTCACTAATGATGTTCTCCAGGGCTCAGTATTGAGCATGATCCTGTTTAACATCTTTATTGGTGATCTGGACAAGGGCATGGAGTGTACCCTCAGTAAGTTCACAGATGATACCAAGCTGGGTGGGAGTATGGATCTGTTGGAGGGTAGAAAGGCTCTGCAGAAAGATCTGGACAGGCTGGATCAACGGATTGAGGTAAACTACATGGTGTTCAACAAGGTGAAGGGCCAGATCTCGCTCCTGGGTCACAACAACCTCAAGCAGCTCTACAGGCTTGGGGAAGAGTGATTTGAGAGCTCAGTGGAAAGGGGTTGCTTGTTGACCTATGACTGGATATGAGCAGCTATGTGCCCACGTGGCCAAGAAGGCCGATTGAATTTTAGCCTGTATAAAGAACAGTGTGGCCAGCAGGACCAGGGCAGTGATTGTACCCCTGTACTCAGCACTGGTGAGGCCACACCTCAAATCCTGTGTTCAGTTTTAGGCCACTCACTACAAGAAGGACATTGAGATGCTGGAGTGTGTCCAGAGAAGGACAATGGATCTGGTGAGGGGTCCGGAGCACAGATATTATGAGGAGCAGCTGATGGAGGTGGGACTGTTTAACCTGGAGAAGAGGAGGCTTAGGAGGACTTCGCTGCTCCCTACAACTCCCTGAAAGGAGGCTGTAGTGAGGTGTGGGTTGGTCTCTTCTGCCATGTCTCAAGTGAAAGGACAAGAGAAAATGGTCTTAAATTGCAGGAGGCGAAGTTCAGATTAAGTATTAGAAAAAAGAATCACTTTAAGAATGGTTAGGCATTGGAATAACTTCCTAAGGGAGGTGATGGAGTCACTACCACCACCACTGATGGTTGGACAAGATCATCTTAAAGGTCTCTTCCAACCTTGATTATACTGTGATTCTTTGAGATAGGAACACATTTGACATATCTTAAAGTACATTATGGTCTGTACAGTTATTGAAGGTACAGAGCTAGAACTTAAATGCACAATTCTATTTTATGCTTTTTTTTTTTTTTTTTGTTCTTCATTGAGACTAGAGAACAGTATAAGGTAGGAGAACTAGCAGGCATCAGATATCCCACTTCATATCCTGCCCTAGCAACTTTGTCACAATTTCCTCTAGCTGAACCCTGGTCTGCGACAGATGGCCTGCAGAATTGCTGTCTTCACCTAGCAAGGGTAGTGTGGTTTGCTGAGGACAAAAAAATCCCACATGATTTTTCTGGTTTTCATCTTATGGCTGATGGTTCTGCGCCAGGGGGGTAAAAAAGCAACCCTCACCCCCAGCTCACAGGCACTGAGAAGCCTATGTTAGACACAACAGCCAGTAAAATTGTACTAATGCTGCCCTCAGGCTCTCATAAGGCCACCTCCTCCTTCCTCACTTCTGCCTGCAGTTACATTTTGTGCAGCTTCCTGCAAATCTCCTACATGATCTGAAGCAGAATATGTTGAACATGCTACAGTTTACATTATCACAAGCATGCAGATAAGCCTGTTGTATACATTCATTAAGTGTCTTGCATGGAGAAGGACAAAACTGGACAGTGAAAGTTTTATTTTTGGTTTCTTATTTGCAAGACAGTGACTTGTCTTAGGTATTATCTTTCAATGTTTGGGATGCAGAATACTGTAAACCAATGTTCTGTCTAGGTCTGAGTCGGTGTAAGAAAGTGGCAGAATAGCTAATACAACCTAATACATGAGACAGGGTCCAGAACACCAGCCTGACCATTTCTGCACAACAATATCTTTTTATTATACATACAACCAGAGTTTTGTCTAATGCACATAACAGCGATCCCAGAATACAAGACCTGACACCATGTTCTACTTGTTACTGGGAAGGCTTTGCTCCATATCTAATCTTTGCTAGTGCAAACACAGACCAAATCATGCCAGACAGCAGTAGGGTGAAGCAAGCACGGAGAATTTCAAATATTTTTAACCCAACATTGAAAATTTTTCACCATCAACAGCTCTTTGGGTTTTTTACATGTATCAGAGTGGTACAAGACAAAGGAAACAGGTTTCAGTGCCCTACAATATTAACAGGACTATGAAGTCTGTATCCTTCCATTTGCTACCTCTCTTACTCTAGAAAGAGGAATATGGGAACCAGCTCTGTCTGTCCCACCATTGCTCTTCCCACCAACACAGTGATGAGAGGAAAACTAGAGCAGACCTTCCCTTGTGATATTGAAAACCACAAAACTCATGAAGAAGCAGGTGAATGGAATGGAAATGATTTTGTCCACTGCTTTGTACCCCTCTTGTGTTATCTGGCCCACACATGCATAGCTGGTGTAAGGGCTCTGTGAGCTCCGTGCATTACCCCTGCTGTGAGGCAGGAAAAAATCAGGCTCTTGGGCTGTCTGATCCTACTTCCTCTGCAACATTTTAAATGAAACAATTTTTCACTCTCTGAGTCCTTGTAAACAAGTTTTATAGTGCTTTCAAGTTGCCTCTATTCTGTGTTGCAGAAGAATAGCAAGTCTTTAGGATTTAAACCCTTTTCTCAGAACATCAGGCTGGAAGAATGAACAAAGGCTTTATCTCTAAAAGCTTTCAGAACCTTCCAAAACAAAGTTCTTGCATCTATCAGTATGAGCTGGTATGAGACACCTGGTGAACAACTTGCTCACTCAAATGAGAAAAGCACAAATGAGAAATGAATACAGAGTTTTAAAGTTCTCTCTTCCATCTGTCTTTCTGCCTACACTCTCTGGTCATAATTGGAAACACTTCAAGCATGGACCCATCTTGTCATAGCTGCACTAACTGCCTAATCCAAAGTGCACCACTACTGATGCACAAGCTTCTGTACTTCAACAAGCTTCAGATTAGGCCATATATAAATAGCTACGTACGGGAAAGCTCCTGGCAAAATATTTGGAAGCTTTGACTCTCTAAACTTTGCACAATTATTGCACAATAATCCTTTCTGCTACCACCAGGCTACTTCTCCCACCCCTCTCACTACCCTCCTAGTGCATACACGGGCCACAGAAGTGTCCCCATGAAACTCATTGCAGAGGAAAGAGGCCCTGACTGCAGGTTCACAGGCAAGTTGAGGGCTCAGCATGAAGTATGGAATAATGCACCTTCTCCAGTCAAAGTCCAGGAACCTTTCATTGACTCTGGGTCTTAGGGCATGCAAATGTGGTCACATTCCATCCTGCCAAATTTTGTTTTGAGAACCGCTCATTTGTACATTTATTTATGGAGCTAGAATACTGTATTGGAAAAGCTAATGAACTCTATATCCAAGTCTTGGAAAAGACTGGGCAACATTTGGAGGCAAATGACATTTCACTTAGTTGGCTCCTCGGACACTGAATGGGGACACCAAATCCATCCGGCAGTTTGTGTCCAAGTCTTGCAGTTCTATAAGGAATGAATCAAAATAAGCATCAATGGCACAAATTCTGCTGCACCAAAATCAATGCAAAACCTCCTACTGACCTCAAGCACTCGGACCGTGCTGACATTCTGGGAAGTGTGTATTCTCATTTACTGGGAAAGCATTTTGTTTCTTTCCAGAAACAGAAACATTCTTAGTGTGACACCTAGTGTCAGGAACAAACACCTTATGGACTCAGACACGACAGACCAAGGAAATAGCTAAGTCAACAGAACTGAAAATTCAAGTAATAAAAATTACAACAAAACATTATAAATGTGAACAAACATCTAAAATACAGGAAATTCTGAGGACAAAAGGGGTTTTTTGATAAATAAATCCATTAAAATACATACTGGTCATCATTTGTACTCAAACCCAGCTCTGATCTTATTAGATCATCTTTCAGCTCAGTTTTTATTTTATTTATAATTATTTTATTCTCTGAACTCTGCTTATACAGCAACTACCACAGTCCAGTTTTATGGGAGTATTTCAGGTGTCATGGTGGGATGTAAACCATTCCTGCTGACTTCAAAGTGCACGAAAAGAAACTACAGGGAAGCAGACTTTAGAGGTCAACATATTGACTTGAGCTATTGTTGCATTTGTACATTTGTAGGTCCTCATGAAACAAATTCAAAAAGAAAGTAAAGATAATACAAAGATTAGGACATGATGTTCAAAATGTTAAAGTCTCTTCAAAATCAAGTTAATAGCACTTCAAGAAAGGTGCAAGGAAATGTCTCTGAATCATTTTCAAGTCAGCAGTTCAGGAAAGCTATTAATTATAAATAGTAATTACAATTGATTAAGATCTGGCACTTTTAGGCTTAGATATGTTTAAAATCAGAGGATAACACTGTTGGAAAGTGGACTTCATAACTGCTGGTGTCTTTTTTTGTAAATGCATGCCAAATACAAACATAGGTTTGGTGCCAAGGTTGCAGTCTGAAGGCTAATCTGGCAGTCAGGCTTCTGGAGGCTGATTGACGGCTGGATTTCTTGATTTAGCAAAGAGAAATTATGTTTTGAGCAGGCACAGTGACGTTCACTGCCATCTTCTGGAAGTGCTTCTGAAGTACTCATGCTAGAAGCATTCAGAGCAATGTCAAGGACTTAGTTTGTGTTAAAACCACAAATAAATCACTGATTGATGTCAGGTCTCTCTCAAAACCAAAACTTCCTTCAAAACCAGAAATTTTCCTAAACAAAGTTTTCATTTTTATAGAATAAACTTTCCCATGAAAAATAACTGCAATGGCAAATCCCTGAGTACTTACATGTATCAGCTCAATTGCTGAACAACTATACAGAAAGCTCTTAAAACAGGAAACTTAGACCCATTTTAAAAAGTTCTGTTGATAAAGGCACCTGTACAGAAGCTCCTTGCCATGATTATATTGATGTGATAATTTTGTTCTATGAACAAATGTAGTTACAATACAGCAAAAGCAGCAACTCCTACAATACTTCTACAAGCATTATATAAAGGGAAAGCAGCAAAATATGTCAAATTTGTAAGTTACATACATTAAATACATACATATATATTTATATGAAAGTGGATAACTTATTTTTAGCTGCCTCAATTTCAGGCCATTATTTCATGGTTAGCTGGCTAAGTTCCTGTAGGGATCATGATTTTAAAAGACCAGGAATAATAAGTTCAAGGAAGCTCTTCTAGACATGAAAGTCAAGGCTGTTATTAAATGTATCTGTGCAAAGAAGCTTGTGGACATAAAATCTATCTGCACAATATTTGATGATGACAATATTAAAAATGATGACAGCAAAATAAAATCTCATATCCTGAATTGCAAGGAGCTTATTTCTCTTGTACCAAAGTAAACAGAGACTATATGGTCATTGTTCCCTTCTCAACAGGGTCCTTTTTGTGCACAACACACAGATCCTCCTCCTGGATCTGGTTTTCTACAGCTACCAAAAGCAAACCAAAGTCAGGATGAAAAGTATCCACACCATCTACTGCTATCAGCCTGTGAGGAGTCCACCAAAACCACAAAACAGACACAGAATCTATGTCTTTTCAGCATACCTTTGCACAAAATTGTGTTTCCTTCTGCAGGAATCAGATGGGTTAGGCAAGCCACGGATGTAGGATATTGCAGGACTCTTATTCCCAAGGGCTGGAGAGCCCACCAAGTGCTGGAAGGGGTGTTGGGTATCCTCACCCATATTGTTGGTCCCCAGTACTGACAGTTTTCCATCACTATGACATGGTGGGGGTATGAGAACTTTTGTCTCCTTCAGTGTACTCATCACTTAAGTGTTAAAGAGGTTAGAAAACATGTAAAGCAGAGCATAAAGAGATCTATTTTTACTGGTTGCTCCCCATGGGTCTTACTTCCTGAGTCTTTGATTCCAGCCAAAACCTCTTATTTAGCTGTAAGAGAAATAAAGATATTCAGTTGTGAAAATTGATTTTTTTTCTCCAGCTATTTCAATTGGAGGTGACTTCTAAAAGGACAGAACTCTAAAAATATTTTTGATAAGTTTAAACTTACATCTGTATGCAAGATGTTCAGCAGAAATTAATTCTCTCAATTTATTAGGGAACTGCTGGTAATCACTAAAATGTCTGCTTCTTCCATGTAACACATTTAATGCCCACTGCATGGGCAGTGTGCAACACATTTACTCTTTAATTATGGTTACAACAGATGTATTCTGCTCCATCACTGAGTAATCAGTCATCTGTTATCTTCATGGATTTGAAATATTTCTATGACTAGTAATGAAATCACAGAGCAGAAAAATAAGATCACAAAAGGGTTTGTATTTTCTCTATCCCTGCTTGGTGAGTCAAATGCTGTTTCTTTTTGCACTGTTGAAACTATGAAATCATAGCATCATAGAATATGTTGAGTTGGAAGGAACCTACCAGGATCATCGAGACCAACTCCTGGACCTGTTCAGGACACCCCAAGAGTCCCACCATGTGCCTGAGAGTGTTATCCAAATACTTCTTGAACTCTCTCAGGCTTGGTGCTTCCCTGGGGAGCCTGTTCCAGTGCCCAACCACCTTTTGGGTGAAAAATCTTTTCCTGATATCCAACCTAAACCTTCCCTGGCCCAGCTTCATGACATTTTATCCAGTTCTGTCACTGGTCACAAGAGTAAAGAGATTAGTACTTTCCCCTCTGCTTCCCCTCTTGAGGATGTTGAAGACCACAATGAGGTCTCCCCTCAGTCTCCTCTTCTCCAGCCTGAACAAACCACACGACCTCATCCCCTCCTCATGAGGTTTGCCCTTCAGACTCGTCACCATCCTCATGGCCCTCCTTTAGACACTCATTTATAGCTTAATGTCTTTTTTATATTGTGGTGCCCAAAACTGCACACAGCACTCAAGGCGAGACCACCCCAGTGCAGAGCAGAGCTGGACAATCCCCTCCCTTGCCCAGCTGGCGATGCTGTGCCTGGTGCCCCCCATGACAGAGTTGGCCCTCCTGGCTGCCAGGGCACTGCTGACTCATGTTCAACTTGCCATTGACCAGAACTCCCAGGTCCCTTTCCACAGCACTTGTCTCCGAGCTCTTGTTCCCCACACTATTCACACAACCAGGGTTACCCCATCCCAGGTGCAGAATCCAGCAACAAATCACCCAACAATTACGTTCCTCCAGGACAGATTAGAAATTGCCCATAGGGCTTGCTGGTTTACACTTTGATTGTGCATTCTAAAACAAGATACTTTTAAACACCCACTCAGATGTAGATGTCAATTTTTCTGTCTGGGGAAGAATTCAGTCAGAACAGTACTGCTCCAGAATTAGCCCCCTGACAATATTTCTGATGCATGTGCATTACTATATAGGCAGTGGTCTTTGCTCTACTCACCAAAATGCCACCTGACTTTTGCAGCATGGCCTGTCAATGAATGCTGCACAGTAGTTTGTCCTTTCCATCTTTTTTACAGCTTCTTTCTTAGAGGCAAAGATGTAACTTTTGAGCTTTCAGAGAAGGTCACACAACAGCCATAAAAGAAGACTCTCTACATGGTACAGGTCTGTGAAAGGACTATTCAGAGTTTAGCCCACAATAGCTTACTACTGATTATTTGAGATTGTCAAGATATTTGATTTTTGCCCAGTTTTATACAATCTGTCTTTACCACAGACCACAATACGCAAAATGTCTTTAATCCTGTACTGGAAACTTAAATGGGGAAGGAGCATCCCCCCCCGGATTTCTGTCAAGGCTGGAGCCAGTCACCTGTCCTTCACAGAAACAACTATTCATGAAAGAAAAATTAAATGGATATTGATTGAGAGTTTGCCTAAACTAATGGTGCAATCAGACATTACTGTGACTAATGGCAATGGCCCCTCTGGATGAGTTACATGGTAATAGTGCTCCAGCTGCTTTGGCTTTGCAGAAGCCAGTCAGATGACTGAAAATAACTTCTCTGGTCTTTCTTCAATTAATCTCTGTTGACTAAAATAACAAATTAAAATTATGAGCAGTTCTGAAACTGGGGGGCAGGGGGGTTACTTCTATTTCTGTAAGGCATTAAAGGACACTTAGAATCTCCTTGGCTTCTTGGAATTCAAATAGTCACTTAACAGTTTCTCAGGACTTAGACTTAGCATTGCAGTCACCTGAAACCACGGCCTAATGTGGCAATCCTCGTTCAGTAAAAGGCCGTTGCAACATACAAGTTGTGTCATGAACTTGTTACAAAAAACTCCTTAGCAGTTACATGGCAATGTAAAGGTTACAAATAAAACCTGCAAGGCTATTAAATTGAAAAGTCATTATATTGTATGTCTAATATGCTCTTGATCATTTTCTAGCAAAGTATTTTGAACCAAAACAACCTATTACTTCTCACTGCCCCATATTTCTGGCCAATGTGTGGGTTCTCAATACCCCAAAGTTTCATTTTCAAAAAGTCTTGGTTCCCAAATGCTCGAGTAAGTATTTCAGGAGTAGAGCTTCTTTTCAGAGATTCAGGGAACAATGAAATTTGGTCTAAGTCTAAGGTACAATCATTTGGTAATCACTATGGTGCAAGATGTTGATGGTACAGATTACCAAGATAAATACTTTGCTTCAGAACAGACAACATAACAGGTGTCTGAACAAAACTTTTCAGAGCTATAGTATAGATAAATGTCAAATAATGGAGTGAAGTTGGTATCTTTTGATATAAAATTACTGATTTTTCTTTTTAGTTACTGAAATAGTGGAACAAATTCCACTGTAGTTTGGGAAAAGGTATCTTATTTCCCAAAATGCACTTACTGAGATTAAGCCTGAGTGTAGTCTGATTATATACACAAGGGAAATGCTACCTTCATATTCAGTAGAGTGGTTTTGAAAGAAAAGAGTGCTTGCAATGACCATTTTATTGTCTATCCAGAAGTATTCATCAGTATTATATACTGACTCCCTTCCTGAACACAGATGAAAAAGTGGCAACAGAGTTAGGATAGAGCTGAGCAGGTTTTTAGAAATATAACTAGGGAAAGAAACAATATGTGGTAAAGCTATAGTGTATTGCAAAACATGAAGTGTTGAACTTGCCAGTTTTCCTTTAAGTGCTGAAAATACAAAAAAAAAAAAGTAAAATAGAAAGAATGTTCAATGGTCTTTTATTTAGGCATCTTAACTTGCCATAGACAGTTATGTAATAATGCAAATAGGAAGATACCCAAAGAAACACCCTGTCTGGTTTCCCTCCATTCCTTTTCTGCATGAGATTTGTTTTGCCTTTGGGTTGGGTCTTACACTGTGAAATCATTTGGGAAAAAATAACCTTTTGTTAGTGCAGAGTCCTTTCAGACCAGGATTTTCAACACTTTGGCACATTTAACATCACATTACACAGATCAAAGTGCCAGCAAATTAGAAGATAAGGACGAGTTAGGTCCACAGCACACTTGCTGTGTTAGACCATTGCTCTGGAACATTTCCTGGAGATAAGACCAGCACAATCACATTGAACCAAGCACAGACTGCCTGGGAAGACAGCAGTTTTTAGTGCGACTTGAAGTAGTACCTGAAAGTTACAGTTCTCTGGCAGAACAACATGACTTCCCTGCTGTTTCACTGAAAGAGAAACAAAGATAAAAGACCAAAATATGTTATAATACTCTGGAAGTTGAAATCTGGCATAGAAAAAATTTTTCCCCCATGCTTCAATCTAGGAAATAAGGGTAAATACAGAACATACGTCCTCCACAGTTTAAACAAATGCAGCTCCATGCTGCCATGGCCAAGTGCTAAGACTGTCCTCATTAGCTACATTAAAGAAATATGGGAAATCTCTACACTACTCTGTATTTACTTCTCTTGCACGGGCAATAGAAGCAGGACATGATAAAGATCAGGGAACAATGTTAAACTACCTTTGTGCCTTTCTGCTCCTTTTTCTAAGTTCGCATGAGAAGAAAAAATAATAAGAAAAACAAACATTCAAGGAGACTGATGAGCAGAACAAAACACCTCCTCTGCTTTACCTGCTGTTCTCTTCCTCACAGCGGCCCTGGACTAGGGGAACCAAAATGCCAATTCAAATCAATTTAAGTCTAGCTGGCTATACAGGTCACATCTAATGGAGCAGAATACCTGGCCTTTTATTTGCTGAATTAACCTTGAAAGAGTTACACTGCATAGCTCAAGCAGCCTGGAATCAGAACATGATGCCCCATCATTCCTCACCATGCACTGCCTAGAGGTTCTGCCCATGAACTTGAAGACATGCTGGGGACAACCAAGTATTTAGATACCTATAAAACATTGTACCCTTTCAGTATCTACAAGCACTTTTTGCACTTAGGCAAAATCTACAAAGTCTCACAACTGTGCCACTACCCACCTGAAAGGAAGAGAAAGGAGAGGGAGACAGAGTTGCGTGATAATCACAAAGATTTCTTTTCACATTGCCTCACAATACACATTATAATTGCACTATATGCAGTAGAAAATTAAATAATTTTATATCATTTTTTCTCCTGCGGAGGGTGCGTCTCTACTTCCTTAAAAACAGGTATGGTTGCTTCTTATCTTTGAGGCCCATCTATTGGGTCAGATCCCAAATATTTCTATTTTATTTACTAGTTCCCTGCTAGGAAGCTTCCACAATTAAACCTTCATCTTAGGCAGACTTCCACTGAACAGTACCAATTCCAGAAGCTGAATATACATACAGTCCCTGAGATTCTTTCAAAAATGCAGTTGATCTTTACTTACCACATTGGCTTTACCACCTCACTTTAAAAATGTTTATGTTCCTGGGAATAACTATCTCCTATGAGAATGGTAAGCAGAATATTCTAATAGATTTCCTGGTATTTCAGTCTAAACAGGTAACTCTGTTCTGTCCATCTGAGCAAGATTCAGTTTTGAGTGTCTGATTTCTTCAGGTATTTTCATGTACCATGTTTAACACAAGTCATATTCAAAACAGAAAAAAGGATTCCATTAGTTTCACTCTTGAGTTTAATGTGATTGCAACCAGATAGCTTGGAAAGGGCAATGGATGGAGATGGGTGTATATCCCTGATACTGATGGAAGAAATATTCCCTTTTTTAAAGGTAATCGTAACTTGCAAAAAAAGCCATCAAGAGCTGTTTATTTGATTTTAATAGGAAAGAGCCCAGCTCCTTGCCAAGATGAGAGAATGGGATGGAGAAGACAAGGAGTGAAGTTTTGGATTCTTAAGGGCACCCTTTTTATCTTTATGTCAAAACTCCAAACTTCCATAAGAGAGAGGCACATGTTTGTGCTGACTGATTGTGATTTTTATTCTTATCTGTAAAGGCTGAAATGTTCACTTGAAGCTTTGAACAAAACCTGAAGAAGGGATGAGGAAGGAAGATGTTAACTGCAGAGACTGCTGGGAGCAGCTTATGAAGAACTGCCTTGGCAGCAGTTCACAGTAGACTGAGTGCTGAAAAACTGTCTCAAACCATGTTCAGAAAGTACCAGAATGCAGTAAATGCTTCTATTGATTTTGCATTATTAAATCCAGAAATTAACCTACCTTTGCATGATATGCAATTTACTTGATTTAGTACACTAATAATTCTGTCTCTGAGACCATAACGAAAATCACAGTGATTCTTCACTCTGAAATTAGATGACTGCAGAGGAATAATTTTTTCCAGATTATGTAAATTACCCAAGAAAATTTAAAAGCACTGGTTTTAAACTGTTAAACTGCTTCACCATTTTTACCAATATGAACTGTTAGCCCCTTGGGGTCTACTATTTTAGGGTGCTGACAAAAAAGTTGGCAGGAGGCAGCGGAGTCTTAACAATGGTGAGACGGATTGGAGCCATAATGGGCCTTAGAGGAGAGGAGAGATGGGTCTTAATGATGCATATTGAAAGTACAAGATCAGATGTCCATTCAAGACATCAGTGACCAAGTAAGAGTTACATTGCATGCATTTGTGATTTGAAATCCACATTAAAATACAAACGAGGTCATAAAAACTGAAACTTTTAGATGATACTCACCCTGCAGCACTGATTAGTCAGAACAGAAGATGACAGTCACTGTCCTTAAGGCAGCAATGTGGCTCTCTGTCATGTAATGTATCTCTGTTGGGAGGCATACTGAGATAATTATTACACCTTTAGTTTGTAATTTAAATCTGTTGGGTTTGCCTACAAAATCATCTAGCATGCATTCAATTCCTGGATACTGTACTAGAACATTAAATATTACCAAGGACTTAATTACTTTTATGTTTTATCCAGTGTTCATAAACTATATCTGTGGGAGTCCCGCCCCTGGAATTAGCGCCCGTCACTTACTCAGACTCCTCCTTTGAGGACGATAGTTCCACCCTGGAGGCGGGCCCGGGGGAGGAGACCTCAGTGTAGGGAGGCGTACCCTGGGGCAGGGACCTGCCCACCCTTCCAGAACCATCTAGGTTCCTAAGTTGCCTATTGGTTTAGTTGCTTCATGTTTAATAAGAGGATCATTGCTTAGTTAATGAGCATCTGGAAAGTTCTGTTCAGTCGGGTTATTCATTGGTTCTGCATGATTGTACCCTCCCATCAAAAATTTTGGTTGGACCCTCAGATTTATCCCCTCCCCTACCCGGGTATCCTATTGGTTGTTTTCCCCAGCTCCTCCCAGTTTTCCCTTCCCTTATAAGGGCCTGCATGCCCTCTGTTCGGGGGATTCCTTCCTCTGTTGCTCTCCCGCCCGGATCCCTGCTCCTTTCCCCAATAAAGGAGATCTGAGAGGAAGCCCCCTCTCGCCTCTCTTCACTTCTTCCGTCGCTATACCTTTTGGATACTCTCCAGATCGGCTTCGTCTCGGTGTGAGATATCCACACGTGCCCTTTGGGTCACTCCGTGAGGGAGTCCCAGGCACTTGGAGGACCGAGTCTCAGGTAGAGGGTTCAGGGTCTTAAACGAACCAAGCGATCGACAACAACATATATCCTCATTCATTTTAACACAAAATCTCTTTTAAGAGACTATAATTAAATTCTACATCTGGAAATAAGATTTTTTTCCCTCTCAAATCCTGAACAGAAGGGAACCAAGTTCTTTAAATACCTGCTCAACTGCTCTTTCCGTCGTGCTTCACTACTGACCTCTAATGAGCAGTAAGGAAATTGCCTGAAATTCTTAGCCCTTTACAGAGAAGAAATGTGCTTCCTAATAAGGGTTTATCCTCTCAGAGTAAGCAGGAATGCTTGCAAGAGTTGCTGGTTTAGATTCCTCTGCTATTCTTCTTAAGAAGCTGCTTTCCAGAGGAACATGTTTTACAACCAGGAAATGGTATTTTTTAACCACGGTAAGCTAGTAATATTTCCAAGATACCAGCAGATTAAAACAAATCTTCAAACCTGGGGTATGATACACAAAGTCCAGAGTGCTCCTAGAATTAGGTTTGAAAACTCCATGCGAATACAGTGAAATCTGAGTACTTCTGAGAAGTAGCTTTGTTGTATATTGTAAAAATAGCACACCATTGAAATAGTCTCTCACATCTCTTCCTTGGTATGTGCTTGACTGGTCAGGAATTTTGCTCCTGATGAATACTGTGTACTGTGTCAAGCATATGACATTGAAAATGATGTTAGACTTTGAAAGCATTTTATATACTTCAGATGGTTAATGTATTTTTATTTTAGTATTTATTTTAAATGCCTGTCAATTGTATTAATGTTCTGTTTACCACTCATCCTAATTTACAGTATAGTTGATATTACATAATTTGACAGTGTGGTAAGAATGTCTCGGTTAACAGCCCTTACAATTACAGTCCTTCCATCTTCAAACATTCTATTAAGGTTATCATATCCAGGGTTATCGTATCCCACATGTTTTCATCCAGGGTTCCAGGAGAATTTCACTTGCTGTAGTGTTTCTAGAAGTCTAATGCAAAATTTCTATTTCTAGTGACCGAGCAATTCAACTCCCAGGAAGAATACAGTATACCTGAAAATTGCTACAAGATAATTCCTAAATTGCTGGCAATAATAACATTTACAGGATTTAATAAAAAATAGTTTAAAAAAAAAAGTTTTAACAGTTTCAACCACCATAAAAAAAAAATCAAAGGAGGACATTATATTACTCAAAATAGTCTGGTGATAATTAGTAGAACAAGAAGATTTTTTTAAGAAGAGACAGGGGAATACCAACACAAGTGAATGACAGGGTCAGCTGTGTGCTATGAACTCCCACAGAAAATATTGTGAAATGAGGGTAAAGTTGCACTCTCTCCCAGAGGGCTGCAGCCACAGTCCCTTTGGACCTGCAACACACAACAAGCTTGACCAAAAGCAGATGCTGCAGTAAAAGCCATTTTGCAACAGCCAGACTGGGGCTCTGCATGCCATTGTATTCTGGAGTAAGCAGTCATAACAGGGTATTATTCCAGAAGTGCTATTGAGTTTTAAATTCTCTATGTCACTGCATAATAATTTCCCTCTACTGAGGAGGCTGTAGGTAGTTTTAAACTTATGCACAGTTCAGGAATTGGTAAAAGTCATGGGAACAGAAGTGTACTTGTACCACTGGGAAAAGGACAAACAACACTATGAAAAGACACATATTAATGAGCTCTCTGTGTACATAGCACCAAGACAGACATTGAAAAGTGCTGAATCACTCAGTAGGAACTTGGAGCACTCTTTTTCCTTAGTGCTGCCTGTTAAGGAAGGGAAGAAAAGCCTGGCCAGAGATTTTTGTCAGAACTATCACTGAAATTAATGCTTTCCAATTAATGTTGCTCTACATGACTGCAGCAGTATATTACTGTTGTGACCATTGTGTTACGGTCTCTGTGCTTCAACAACAAGGCATTATCAACACTTCACTCAAGGGTTTGCTTCACCCCAAGGTGGTGGTAGGCTCTTACCTATCCACTGAATCCAGGCAGGAACTGAGTCACAGTAGGAGGGGATTCAGGATCTACCAAGTCTGCAACCATGCTGCACTCAGCAGGAGCTTAAACTGGCAAAGAGAGAATCACACTTTTCCTCAGCCTCAAATTGAGTATTGCTGTTGGGTAGAAATCTCTTCAGGAAACCTTCAGGAAGTTTTCTAACCCCTGCCCTGGATTAGCTCATTTAGAAAATGAATGAGTGGGTTTATGGAATTATAATTGCAAATGTACCACCTTTAAAATTTGAATTATATTTTTTGCTTCCTTTGAGACAAAACACATATTCACAGCAGAAAACCAGCATGGTTGTAATTACTCTCAAAAACTTCACAATCAAGTAACTAGAATAAACTGAAAAATTAACACAAAAGAAGTGTTGGCTACATGCAATACATCTTATAACTAGGATACAAAGAGGGTAATAACTTCTAACATATTTTTGAAAATAATGAAAAAACAAATCTGCCCATAGTACAAATAACAGCTGTGTTATATGTGAGAAAGATATAACTTGCATTAGCGTTTTGCCATTTTTCTAAATAGGCCACAAAAAACAAAACAGTTAATTCTCCTTTTGTTTTTAGAAACTATTTAATAGCACTATAATGTTTTTACGTATTTCTCCAAAGCCCCACATTTTGTCAGTAGTAAAGGTGAATATTTTACGTTAACCAATCCTAAAAGTATTCCTATTAGTATATCAAAAAAGTTCTTGATCAATAGTCCTGAGCAAGATACTTTTCTTTTTCCAAAAATAAATAAAATTTCAATCATACTCTTACTAAAAGAGCAAGCAGCACTATGTGGTGTCCTAAAAAGTAACCACATGCTCAGCTAAAATAAATAGGACTTCTCTGTTGCCATAGAGGCAAAAGACTAATTCACCGGGTAGTGTCTCAGGTCTCAGTAAGATACTTGAGAGTAGATGAGATGTTAAAATTCCTTGGAGAAAAAAAACCAACCAAACAAACAGGTGATAGATTACACAGTGTCTTATATTATGTATGAAAAGGACAGAATGTACCTGTGAATGCAAATACAACTTAGGGACTTCGGTGCCTGCCCCATTAAGAATACCTGCTGTCTGTTAAAGCCCTTTGTAACTTACATCTGCTCTAAACTCAAACAAATTCATGGTACTAGTTCAGGGAACTGCAACAAGAAAGCGTATAAAGGAGAATTTCACCCCAGGACAGAGTTATGGGATACAACATGAGCACTGTCAATGGTCACCTATATAGTAGGGTAGCATAGAAGTGCCTAGAGAAGCTAGGGCTGCAAAACCCGCTCTGCTCTCAGCCTGTAAAAGATAGAAGTCTATTTACATTTCCAAGGTATGAAAATTGGCTTTTCAGTTTACACTTCCATTTAGTAGTCCCTAGTAAAATCCCAAAACAGTGGCCAAAGGCACTGCCATTATACAAAACAGAAATAAATCTGGAAACATTATATCTGGTAAAGAGGTGAGTTAATGTTTAATTGACAGCAGTGTCAGAACGTTCTTAGGATACAACAAAATGTAAGACATTCTCTCACTTTGAGAGCCAAAAGTGATCATACAGACTGACAAATACCTTCCTCTACCAGAGTGTCCCCATTTTCAGTCCATGGTCTACACTCATCTTCATCTCAGATAAAACTGTCTGCATTCTGACAAACGTTTTTCTGATCTTTGAATGTAAGCAGCCCAGAATACCAACATCAGGAAAAATTAATCCAAGCCTCCTCCTCCTTCTAATCCCAATGTACTCCTATGGTAGTTTAAGAGAACCATAGAAATCATTCTTAAGCAGAAACCTGAATGTGTCAGCACAACATCTTTAGCAACCACAGAAGTCTTTGGGACACTGCTGTGGGGAAAGTTGTGTACACCAAGGTTCTGAGTCTCAGACAGGAGACAACCTGGACACTTCTAGCACAAAATCCACTGTCTAAATTTGGACTGAAGCAAATTGGAAATTTCTATTAATCCTTCATTTGCCTCATCATGATTTCCTTTTCTTGCAAAAGCCTTACTAACAGACACAACTGAAAAGAGGAAAGAGCATATCTAACACGAGTGTTCAGTACGTGATAATTTATTCATCTCATTATTTTATTTTGTCTCTCTTAATGTTTTATTATAGCATAAGGGTAATTTCTTGACAGATGAATTACATAAACATTGATTTAAAAAAATTCATTTCTCTCATTAAATTGCATTTATCCAATTACCCATTAAAGTGACTTGTAATGCGAATGCACATTTCTCACATGACATTCCAAAGCAATGAACTGGAAAATGACACCTTGCCAAAATGGCTCATTCATACATCTGATAATAGAATTGAAAAACAGAAAAAAAAAGACCCACAAAAAACCCACGGAAAAAAAACCCCACCCAAAACCAAAACACAAAGAAATCCCCAAACTATTGCCAGCTGTTTATATCAGTTTTTGTCACTGTGTGTTTTGCACTCATATTTCTCTAGAATAAAGTAATTTTATTCTTCACCAAATGGTGGTAAATCAGAAGCGTGAAAAATACTCTACTTAGTGCCCAGAAAGTAGTTTGGAACCAGAGGAGTTCTAGACAGCAGAAGAACCAGACTCATCTGGGACTCATTCAAAGGACACTGGAAACAACCTCCCAAATCACTCTGCACTGATGGGTGCAGACAGACCTCAACGGGCTCTGACTGTGCTGAGCATGGTGTGGGCCCAGCATTCTGCATAGGAATCGAAGAACAATGAGCCAGCTCCAGGCCACAGAGCAACAAAGCTGCATTAGTGCAGCTCTGTGCCCCAGTTATCGTGCAGTAGCAAGAGTCAGAGCTCATTAGCTCAGGAACTCTGCTAAGCTCATTTATACACACAGTGTCTTCAAAACTGAGCTGCAAAGTCTGTGAAATGCTGAACTGTATTTGTGAACCTACTAGGTCAGACTGCATCTCTGCACTTTGTGCCGCTTCTTAGCAAGAAGATTCTCTTCTAATCTCAGCCATGGTCTGAGGCAGTACAAATTGACTCTAGAATCTAAACATCACATAGACAGCTATACCTCAGAAAAAAACCCTGACCTTTTATCCCTATGCGTACAACAGCCCCACTTAAAACCTTTCTACTAATACAAAACATGTGACTACAACTAGTCTTTTTTTTTTTTGTCAATATGGTACTCAAAATAGTCTCTAAAAAAGACTCAGACTAAAGTGTCATCTCTCAGAAGAGATGAGACATTTTAAATACAAAGGCTGAGTCAGCAGAGATATGTGCAGGTATTACTGTGCAGATCTTATGTGCTGACTGTCTTTTATAGATCTTTTCATATTCCCTTGAGTGACCTGACTCTGTACCTGCTTTATTTTGGGCCAAAAGCATAAATTGCTCTTTGGTGCTCAGCTGCACCAACAGTGAGCTAGGAATTGTTCTCATTTAAGACAGCCTTCTGAGTATTGCTTACAGGCTGCTTTTAGAGGTCTGAGTAGCCCCAGATCTTCACACTACTGCAACAACTGAATTCCTGCAGCTACTCTTTGTTAATACAGGTGCTGGGGTTAAATAACACTTAAGAAGGTCTATCCTATTCCAATCCTATTGGGATTGAATCTTCTTTATAACACTGCTGTGTCAAATCTTACACAATCTGCTTTGTACCTCCAGGCACACACAGGTCAGCCAGGTGATCAGGCCTATGATTCTGGATTTGAGAAGATAAACCATCTTCTTGTCCACCTTTTCTTTATTCACAAATCCTGAGATGCTCTGTGAGCAGCGAACCACACATTTGCTTGATAGCCAACTGTTCAAAACATCTCTGGTGACTTTATCTAGGTTATCTAGCAGGTGGCTCAACCACATTATTTATTGGAGGCAGAGTCATCTGAACTGCCTCATGCAGGCGAGCCATGTTCTAAAAGAAGTACAGCCACACCTTCACTATCCACACCTACCAGCTTGGCTCAGCTAAATTTCCATGGTTTCCATGGCCATTGAAGCTTTCTGCTTTTGCCAGTTATATCTTGCATTACGGTTTGCTAGATTTGCTTGTTCATTAATCACATTTACCATGTTTCTGCCTATCCAGCCCCTGGAAAACTGAGATCTGATAGTATGTATGAAAAAGAGGAGTGAGGAAAGAAGACACAATCATATTTCTATTAAATGTGCACATTTATGAGCAATACACTCAATAAAAGCAGCAAAATCTACCATGTAAGAGAAGTATGTTCATAACTTCATTCCAAACGCTATCAGGTTTACTGAGCTACAACAGCCACAAAAGAATGGTGACCATCAGTCCCCATAGTCATTATCTCAAGCTGGCTCTTTTTTCACATCTGTCTCAGTCCAGCAACATATGCATCACACAGTTCTGCTTCCATGTGCTTTGCCATGATTAATTTCTGCGACACAAACTCTGCCATTGCTCCCAGGTTTGTGGTTTTCATGTTTAGTTACTCATTTGGGTAAGAGAAAGCATGAACTCTCTGCACTGCAGCACAGCTGCACTTGAGACGACTCTTCCTGCAGATCAGCTCTGTATTACCATTGGGCAACTACAACTCTTCTTCCTGAGCCAGCCAAGGAAAGTCCCTTCTCACTAACTGCCACTATTTCAGCCTGGCCCCATGCCAGCCCAAGCCTCTAGGATCTCAGGGACCACATCTTCCGTCCTCAAAATGAAGGATTTGGAACAAGAATGCTAATCTTGATCTTGTTTATTCAGAGAGGCTTTTCTGGTTTCTTGGACAGAACTACTGATGCTTCCCTCAAAATGACAGAAAAACTTTGGCTGGAAGGGAACTTTGGAGGTTATACTGTCAAACTTAAATACCATTCTCAATTCACAATTCCCTGCCTATTATGTCAGGATGACTCTTAACACTGAAACAAAGCACAAAATATGTATTTGTACTATCATTATTACAAAATATTAACTTAGCAAGAAGATCTAAGGCAGGAAGAAAACAGTACTGTGTAGAACTAGGAATAAATAACAGAATGATTTATGTAAATTATGTTAGACACATAGGTAGGTTGTTCCCCTTTGCCTTTGCTGCCTAACAGTTAATCTTCCCTCGAGGCTCTGATGTTTCTGTCCAGAATTGAACATATTGATTTACAAACTTCTTGAAAACATTTCGCATTCTTTTGGTTATTTTAGTTTAAAATATGTAAATGCTTGACAGAAGCAAAGACCAAAAATAAAGACAGTAGAATATCAAGATTTTCCTAGAGTAAAAAATAATGAATAGAAGAATCTCTCTCTCTAGGGAAAGAAAAGTTATGTTTCGAGAGAATTATGAAGTTCCTAATAAAAACAGACTTCTGTTTTGTGGATTTAAAAGCAATTAATCACCTTTTTAACTAAAGGACATGCAATTTAACATAAAAGGGATTTTTATTAATACTATTACATTCCCTATGACATGAATACAGCACATATAGATTGCAAGACTTTTTAAGGGGTTGGATGATTTGTCGACAAATCAAGAATAGTCCCTTGCTGAGCCAGCTTACAGTAATATGAGCAGTCCAAGGTCCCATGCCAGGGCATAACCCGATCATGTACAAAGATTAGAAAGGAATGTTCCTCACATGTGCAGTCCTGAGTAGCTGGCTCTCTGTATCACAGATCTTGATCCTTGAGCAGAAGCTTATTACTGTTTCTAGACTAAGTGCACAACAGAACAGATTCTGTATACTAAATCTTGTTCTCTTATCTTTTTACTGTTACAGGATTCTTTGGTGAAAAAGAATAAAGTCTCATTATCTATTATATTTCAATATGCAGATGACTTCCAAGGTAATTTCATTTACATTAAATATTTTACTTCCAATTTATTTTCATGGTCCACCAGGCACTGCAAATGAGAATGTTATACAAAATAAAAATGCATAGCTGTACACTCAGGTAAATAAGCTCAGCATCATAAAGTTATTCAAATTCATAAAAAATATTAAAGACTTCCTTGATTGTAACTTGCAAGTGTGTACTTTTACACTATTTAATTGGGTTATATGTACCAGATAACATGATTTAAAAGCCACCCTTCAATGCTGTAGGCATCATTGATAATATTTTAAAGGTTTCAATAATACATAAACAAGATAATAAATACTCCTCAGACCAAATCACATAATTCATTAACAGTGTAAAGTAAACAGATGCTCCTACTCCCCAGAGCCTCCATATTGCCACTGGCAACCCCCAATGAAAATCCAGCTACTTACAGTCATGGGGGTGAGCAGAAGGGCCAGCTTTGCAATCAGTCCAGGAAGCTCAGATATTTTACAGATATTACAAGAAGGATGGGGGGGGGGGAGGAGGGAGGAAAATACTTCACCTGCCACTTTCTCTTCATATTCTAATTATGACTTAAGTTTCTCCTTTGGCAGTATAGACTAGCATGGGATGGAAAACATTCCAAGACACACCTTGGCATATGTAGGTCAAAAAAACACTTTAGCATTATTTTAAAAACTTGTGAAGTTCTATGAGACATTTTTTATCAATAGCCTGTTTATAGAGAGGCTTTAATAAACAGATATGTTTACACATATTTAAGCTCACACACAAAACTACCACATACAAACTCATACATTAGGACTGCATACAAACTGTGCTTGAACTTGAGCTATTATATATAGCGCAAACAAAAAGATGGTACTTATATCCTGCCTTTGGAATGAAGTGAACAAAAGAGAGAGCCTAGAGTGGGCTGCATTGAAAGAAGATGTGAAGGTGACAGCAAAGACACTCGCTTTGTTCATTATGTCTTGAGATACCCCTCTTTCACTACAGGATCCTGGGATAAAGCAAAGATGAAAGTGGGCAGAACCACCTAAAGAATGACACTTCAAGTATGTAAAAGAGGTTTGTTGTTTGACTTGATCTCCGTGTGGGTTTTCCCCATATGGCAAGAATGGTCTTCCAGTAGAGATGCAAACATCATTTCCCCTCTTGAAGAAATAAAACTTCAGACCCTTACCTGCTTTCACAGAGAGCAGCAAGATCCTCCACCTCTCCTGATGGGATCCCTCAGCCCATTTCTGCCACTACATTACAGTTGTGCTGCTCTATCCTCTTCTTCATTAATCCAAATGGAAGTGGCAGCCTACTATGAAGAAGAGAAACAGACTAAGCTGGTCTATACTTGGATACTACAAGTAGAGGACCTACACAATTAGGGATTCAAAACATGCACTCAGCTCTGCTGTGGGGCTAACCCATCACCAGTAGGCTGCTCTCATTTGTGATATGAAATTATGCTGAGAAACAGCATGGACTTCTGGAGTAGGGAGGTGACTACCTGTCTTGCCTTTTCATCACAGCAATATCCTCCAGCCAGACCATTGATGGCCACTGATGGGGCTATTTGTCTAATGGAATATTAATTCATAGAATCATAGAATATCCTGAGTTAAAAGGGACCCACAAAGATCATCAAAGTCCAAATCCTTAGAGTAATTAGCTGCTTATTAATACTTTTGATTGGATTAACTAAGCACAGTGCCATCAATCTACCTTTCTTCTCCGCTTCACCACACGTGAATTTCTCAGATGCCATTTCTTTGGCTTCCACACTCCCCTTAAGGTCTCAGTATTCCCCTTTCAAACAACAATCATCTCTTTCCCAAGATTATGTTGGACACACCATGTTTGCCAGAATTACATTAATCTCAGGTGTGGATATGTTCTACTCCTTTTCTTAGTTCTTAGGACATGTCCTCCCCACGCAGAGCAAGCTCCCAGTGTTAGGAACTTCCTGCTACCTTGTATTCTTCTGGTAATGTCCACTTGATGCCCATATCATGGCTTACAGTTAGATTTTTATAAAAATGTAATTAAAGACAGTTAAATCAATTTAGTAAAGTACATTTGGGTTTAAACAATTAAAATTTTGTTTGGGTCATGTTTACCCACCTGAGCACATAAAATTCCCTAACTGTACGTGCCACTTCTTCTCACTTGTCCCTTCCCTGCATCCCCACCCTTCTCAGCTCCATCCCAAAGTCCAAATACCGTTCCATTAAGAAAACATTTTGTTCCAAATGTACCAGCATGCAAAAGGTTCACAGGCTGTTTTTCTAAATTAACATTAATGCCATTTTAGTAGCCAGTCATGAGTAAAGCAAACAGGTTCCTGAAATAAGATACCTTCTTTACAACATTAGGCTCAACACTTCACTACTTCAGTTAATGTGTTGTGATAGGTGTTGTAGGTTCATATTACTATCTTCCTGTACATCTGCAGTGAAGTCTCACAGTGCAGTGTAACTGGACCTTCACAACATCACCTTCCACCTACTGGCAATGGATAATGACACAGTTTGTAAAACACCATACTACAAACAAAGCAGTAACCTGGTAAATTCAGAAAGACAAAGAATGACTTTATAAATGGAAGTCAGTGGAAATTTTACCACTAAAAAATGAATTTGAATTTGCATTAGAGAAATACATAGCAAGAAGATTGAGAAAAAAAGCATCAGAATTGTAAGCCCTTAACCAAGGTGAAGATTTAATGGTAGTTTCATCTTAGACTCCACAGGCAAGTACGTTCCAAACCAGATAACATAATTTGAGGGCTACAAACCTATGGCCAGAAAATTCACAGAGGTAAATCAGGAATGGTTAATGAAACCAAGAGAGTTACAGTTGGTATGATCCAGCTCTGTGCCATTCAATGCTATCTTGGAGCTAGTATAGGAGCTGCGCTTACGAATTTCACACGGGAAACAAAAAAGCAACAACACAGGGCAGATTCTGTTGCTGGCATTACTCCATTCAGCTATTTCTCACTCATATTGCTGTAGCAGCTTAAGATCAAAAGAACTCTACCATCACAATAAAAGACAGGCTCCCCCTCCCAGCAAAGGAACACATCCTGCAAGTCAGCATAGAGGACCACACATGGATGGCCAAGAAGTACTAGGAAACGGTACCATCCTATTGATTACAGTGCACCAGTCCTCTTCATGGGTTAATTTTTTTTTTTTTGGTGTCCAAGAGTTTTAAGGTGTTATGTGAAGAAGAAAGAAGAATGTAGAAGAAAGTACACCAGTGCTTATTATAAAATGCAACATATGGGCAGATGAAGTCAGCATCTTAACTGATGAGAAACAATAACTTTAATCCTGATATGGTGAGTCAGATGTCAGACGAATGACAGGCATCTGTCAGCTTGTGGAGCTGGGACCCACTCATGCTCTGCCAGTCTGCTATTTGTGACTGTATAATATACAGAACTTGGCACCCTGCCCGCATTCCACACAAAGCAAGGGAATGAAAGCTGAAGGCCCTCAAAAATGAAGGAACTTTTGCATGTGTAATGCTAAAAGATTCTGCCTGAAGATCCTTCTAGCTTTTTTAAACTTGCTATTTTGCATGTTAGCTTTCCAAGACTTAGTCTTAAATTTGACTACCTTGACTAATCAGATGAAAATAGGAGCAGTTTCAAACTTCAGAGTAATCTGAATTATTAAGAATGAATGATAACCCTTCAATGTAACTGATTTTCCATAGCTACAAACCAGAAAACTTTTCATTGGAATGATAGTGTACTTCCACTGCAAAGTAGTGTCTCCCCACAATCTACAGGATACACTATCATGACCACCATATCTACAAGATATCCAAATTGTAAGGTAAATTACTACTACCTGCTCCCCAGAAGAAAACACTAGCTTACACCTGCCAGATGGAACTGGCAGCTGGCAACTCAATGCACCACAAAGACCTTATGCAAATAGGCTCTTAACAAATGGGTATTCTGGCTTCCTGTTCCCACTCCATTTAAATCTAACACCTCTGACTCCCACTCCCCACTTTGGCTGGCTCTTGGACTTAGCCTTTGTTCCTGCCCAGTTCAGACTGCTTCATACACACACACAAACTTTATTATTTACATATTTTATCACAGCAAATATTAATTACATGTATTTAATCAAAGACATTGCTTTCAGTTTGCTTGCAAACAGACCTGCTTTGGCTGTGTCATGTCAAGCAAAAGAAGTCACACATTTCCGTGTTGCAGACTTTATTCTTTTGATTGCCAAACACATACCCCCATCCTCTCACTGAAGGAGGACTAGTATATATCTGCCGCTTTGAATGTTCAGTACTGCCAAGTGTTTTCTTAGGTTAGGCTGCACCTAAACAAGAGTTAGCATGCCTAACTACTTCAAATAAATGAAGTAATGGCTCTTTCAATTTGAAAAGTTTAGCAAGTAAGTGGCTTTTACTTGTCATTAAGTGCAACTATGTATAAACCTTACCAGTAAATTGTTTAAATAGAAAATTCTGAAACTATTATAGTGAAATACACAGGAAAAAAAACCCAACAAAACAACAAACCAAAATAAATAAAAAACCCAGGGGCTAGGTAAACAAATAGCACAATAAATCACTCTTGAAAGTGTTCTGCTCCAGTAGGAGGGAAAGACATACCTGTGGAAAACTGAAGCAGATCTAATGAAAGCATACAGCTGGCAGAAAATGCCTATTGCAGAATGCTTTAAAAATACAAAATTTTTTTAAAAAGAAGTATTCAAATAAATTACTTACAGTCATTCAGTAAAAGCTAACCAGGCAAAAAATAAGAAGAAACTTCATTATCTATCTCAAGAGAGTCATGAAATACAATGAGTTTTAGACCAGCTCCTCTCTGATCTGTTGACATCCTACTCACATCATCAAGCTCCAAAGCTCCATCAAATTCATTTATTAATGAATAAAACACAGAACATTTTATTACTAAAAGTCACTTGCCTAATGAATATAGGATATTGAGTGTGCCAAGATGCTATGATTAAGTTACATTTCTTCAACTGCTACATGTATCACTGAAAAGTGAAATAGGCTTAGAGAGAAATAGAAGTAGTTTGAGAGAAATAGAAATAGTTTGCTTCATGAAAACAGCAACCTTAAGCTGTATTCTTTTGCCTTGTAAAATGAAGGACCAGATGAGGGTTTAGAAATGCCAGCACTAACTGATATATCTAAGACTTTTTCTCTATACTAAGAAGTCCCATTTTTTGTGAGTTTGTGGGTGTGCTTACCCTAGGCAGAAGTAGTTTCCAGAGGCTGGGAAAAACTCTCAGGTGTGAGAGCTCATGCTACAGCTTCTTCCCCCCAGAATTACTTGCTAAGAAAGAGAATGACAGAGTTCTAGCACTTGATCGGTTCTAGTTTACTGAAATGTGTAATTCTGAAGAGAATACTACTCATCTTATTTGCTGCCTTGCCCCTTTACTACACCCATACTGAAACTAGCTTTGGGGGATCCCTAAGCGAGTGGCCTGGACTGAAAAAGCTTCCTATACGGCAAGCTCTATCAATTACAGCTCTTTTTAAAAACACTATTAGCTATTGTTTACCTATTTTTTGCAGGTGTTTTCAGTTTTTAGATTCTTCTAAATACAGCTAAGTGAAGTCTCTCCACTCTTTTCTGGAACGACAGAGTATGTAAAAGCCTCTCAAGGCCGCAGAACCTTGCATATGTTAAATAAACTTGAGAGGTATTTATTTATGACTGAAGAGACAAAGTGCACTAGAGAGGACTCTGTTCTTTAATTTACCAACAGGATGACTAATCAGCAAGTATGTGCTGGCCAGAGCATGGCAGCCATTCAGCTGTGCACTAATCAGACAGTACACACTATCCGAATATTCCACAGGGATGATCACAATTCTCAGTGGAAGATGGGAGGCTACTGAAGCAGAGGTGGGAGAGTTTGAGAAGAAAAAGGAAACAAATCACCAGGAATTTAGGCACAGTGTATCCTGCTGCTCCTTGGAGAATTTGTTTTCTTTCCTAATGTGGAAAATTCACAAAATTATTTTATTAGAGAGTGTGAACTAGCAAGACTAGTTCAGACACGACATCTGGGTTAAGCAGCTATTTGTGATGGCTGATTTCATGAGAATATTCCAGGTTGATTTTGGAAAGTTGCCAAGTCACACAGAAATGTACCATCCATCGGGGCAACTTATTAAATCCATTGCTATTTCTGTTCATCTATTCTTCAAGCTTAAGAATTCTAATTTATGGCCAATAGAGGTTTTTGCTTTTTAAGCGAACAAAACTCTAGAGCTTCTGACCAGAAATTTTTGCTATTCAGATAGCTTTTTAATATCACTACTTTTACTCCAGCCTGTACTGCAGTCGTACCAAATGCAATTGTAGGCTAGAAAAGACCTTTTTAATTCTTTCCTGCTTTTGCTAAACAATTCAGACATCTTGAAAAGAGCAGGCAGTACGTTGTCAGGAAAGTATCTTCTTATTTTTCCTGCTAATTTCAGTGGCACGTATGATGGCATGTGCTGGGAATGGCTGACTAAGCCTCATTCTCTCATTGCCACTCTAATGAGGATTGTATTTGTGTAAAAGATAATTGAAATAATACTGATCCTGGTTGGTTGCAGTCTTTATCTGTAGTGTTTCACTATTCGAGCTCCATCAATTGCTCTCCATCTGGAAGGTATGACTTCAAGTTTAAATACCCTTAAAGGCTTATTTCTGATGGTCTTCCAAGAATACACTTTACAAGTAACTGTTACAAGTGCACAAATGAATGTTTACTCTTTTCTTTTGGGCATCTAATGCTGTAGGAAACAAATCCACACATTACTATGCTGGTGCATAGGGACGTGACAAAAGCTGTCAATTCCAAATATCTTCACAGTTTATGCAAAATCTAATCACTGGATAAAAAAAATCTTTCTCTGAGAAGTTTGCTTCATTCTCAGCTTTGATTACGCTCACAGGGATCAATTCACCTGAATGAGACCTGGCAAAATCTGCAGTAAGACCTCCAGAATCCAAGCAATGCTGTAACAAATCCCAGGCTACTAGGCCATACCACTGATCCAAATGCCAAATGCTATTTGAGTTACTCCTTGGTGAGGTTGATACAAATCAGCTGAGAGCAACGAGAACAAGATAGTGACCTACATTTTACCTTTGCAATTTAAAACCAAACTTTACTTCAGCCTTAGCTATGCCTGAACCAGACATGCTTCACCTGGCTCAAGTTCTTTGTGCTTATATTCTGGATAAGTACATACTTCTGAATGCCTCTCAAACAAATGTCTGCCTTCTATTTGTCAGTATCACCAACTACTTAGAAAATGTTCTAATTTTATATAAGAATGCACAAATCTAATAAGAGGTGTCTACTGTCATAGAAGTACTGTTAAAAGAAATTAATTTTCAAAATAAATAAAAGAGAGATTTCATCTTTAAGAATAACCAACTCAACCACACCTTACTTTACTGCAGATTCACCTAGCTATAAGTGGAACACTAACACAGACGATGAAGATGTTTATGTTTGGATAACTGAGACACTCTTCACCTCCTCTTGTCTCCCCCTCTTCCCAAAACATCCGATCTGTTTTTCCACAAGTGGTTAGTGAGGTTTGGCTGATAAATGCAAATGCCTGGATGTTGATTCTCTGAACTGCCTGTAACCAGAAAGATGATCAGCAGTTCAAGTGTCAGCTTGATAATCCAGAAAACAAACAGTAAAACCTGTTCATCACCCTCTTTGCCCTATATTTACCCAAGGCACATTTTTAAACGCAGCCTGCTGCTGGGAACACCTTTTCCAACTGGCTAGCAAGGTGCATAGTTCACTCACCATGCACAAAAAAGTATTATTTAAGCAATCAAAAATCTTAAAATTCTACATACCTAAGTCTTCAATCGAAAATCTTATACTACCTTGGCTTTTTTAACATAGTCTTTTTAATGCCATCCTGAAAATTCTCTACCTCTTTTCAGTGCAATGTGTTAAGACATAAAATAATTTTTCCTCTCTTGTTGGAGAATGAACTTAATATTCAATTGAAACTCATTTATTTATGAGAAACATATATAATTGAATGGACAGCTGTATGTCAGTTAGAATGATCAACATGAATAACAGGGACACCAACAGAATGAGAATGAACCCTTTAAGCCTTCAATTATCATACTTTTCATACAAGAAATGTCATGGCCTATTAGCAGTATAACAGATGCCTTCACGACAAATTCAGATAAAAACTGTGACTGGAAATAAACTCACTATAGCACTAATTTTGGCACAGGTGCAGGGGGATTTAAAAAGGGTTATTCAGCTATGATACAGGAAGTGAAAAATACATGCCTAATTTAATGATTCCTTCAAGGAGATGTCAATCATTCTTTCATATTAATACTTTTCACTCAGCATCCCATTTCACTGTTACAGACAGATCATATATTTTCAGTTCTTTTAGAAATTAGGAGATTAGAGACTGAATCCTTTTCTTGTGTAATTGTTTCATTGCTGCTTCTGCTTATCACCTTGGACGTATTTCTTTCTGTCAAACAGCAGAATCACTGTGCTTGAATGAATCAGGACAGCAAAACAGCTGTGACTGCACTAATACAAAGGTATTTATGGAAACAAAATGCACACTAAAAACATGCATATATTTTCCAAGCAGGGCTCATTACTTGGTGACATTCTTTTAATACAACGATTTATGATACGCAGTATAATTTAAATTTAGTTTAGCTGTAGTCTCAACAAGGAATCAATTAGGACAGTTTGGAGTGAAGGTAATTGTGATTATTGCCAAGAGAAAGGATTTTTTATTTTCTCCTTAAAAGCCTGATAAAAGTGGAAAGACTCCAACTGACCGCTGTGTGGTCTGTCTCATAGCCCTTGTCGTTATTTATAACTCCTGGTTTTATTACTTCTGGTTTTTATGGCTTTATTTTTTTTGCCTTTGCCTTACTAACTTGCTCCTTTCTCATTGTTACATTCTTTTTCTGCCCCGTTTCTCTTTGTCCTACAAACAAAGACGATATTTATCTTCTTGTGGTTTCCTGCACACCCTTACAATGTACCAAACAGGTACTAAAACAACTGAGCAGATTAAAAAGTGATGAGCCATTCACATGCTTGTCACCTACCCACACTGTCGGCTTCGCTCTTTGTACCTTTCCCAAAAATGACATTTAAAATATTTGCTTCAATTTTCATTACATTTCAGATCAGAAGGGACTGTCATATCACTTGTAGCAACAATCACCCTAGCAAATTTAAATCAAATTAGGTGTTACTTTCTCTGAAAGAACTGATATCAAGCTGTCCCAACCTTCTTCAATGGCACAACATGGATCCCATAGCCTGTTCCTGAATTTGCTCAGGTGATCCCAGTAGGAAAATCAGGACTGCTGCTTTCTGCAAATTAATCTGAAAGTCTGCTTAGTCCAAAATGAAATAGCATGATCAGATTTTAAGTGCATGATCAGAGATATCAGGCAGAAATAGAAGAAAAAGATTCTCTGATCAGTAGAAGACAATAGCTCCTCTTATCTAACATTCCTCTTCAGTTTACAGTTGTCTGTGGACTGGGAGGAAAAAGTCCTGATGCTATAGGAGATCAACAGAATGCTCCAAACAACAAGATCATGCAGAAAGATAGTGATCAGCATAAACATTCAATACTGTATGAGCATTTGTACCTCTGGGAGTATACTTTAATCTTGCAAGGGAGACTTCTTAGGCAGGTACTGAATACATCAATTACAAAATGCTGGCAGCTGTGTGCCAAAGTAAACAGAAACAAGGAATTTGACAGTCTATTTAAAGCCAAAAAGTTTGTTCACAGTAAAACATTAGCAGTATCCTTTTAAGTGTTGTTGCCTGTTCAGTGGCTTCAATGTTCTCAGTATCTCTTTTCTTATCAAATGGCCATTTCCAGTAGTACAGCTTCAGGAAACTGCATCCCACATTAACCACAATCACCTGTTGTCTCAATTGACAGTAATTGCTACTTGCAAGAATATAGTCACACATCTATTTTTTACTAATTATTGTATTTTCAGTAATCCCAGTACCAGATTTTTTTTTTTTGCTTTCCTTAGGACAATTCATTCCTTGTACAATTCATTGTCCTTTCCAATTTGCTCAAATGTTAAAATTCATCCTGTTAGCTTTTTTGTGAGAAAGTCTACATGATCATGAGTACATCTACTCCTCCCTAACAGCTTTTAAACTTGTCCAGCAGCTTTAGCCTCACCAAATAAAAAGGAAGCATCTCAAAAAATATTAAGTACTTACACATCATGTGAAAATAAACCTGGTAGAGGGCCATAACCAAGTGAAAAGTTCAGATACTCAGCTGTACTAGATACCAATTAACTCACATGAGAGATACCGAGAAGTAGGCTTAATTGTTTCCGATGTTCCCAAAACTTGTTGCTTTTACTTCTACTGTCTGAAGTGGTATCAGTGTGCCCACACTGATACCCTGTTACTTGACTAAGCATCTAAATGCAAACCCCATTAAAACATACTGATTAATGCTCTCCAGTAAATTACTGTTTCTGGTTAGCTTCATGGCATTACTATCCAAAACACAGTGCCAACCTTTGATTTGAGAAAAGGCTTCCTTCTCCACACATCCACTTGCAAAGGCTCTAATTTGCAAAATTGTTTGTTTTGACCTGAAACACTGCATTTATGGTCAGGACTCAAGGCTGTTTTTTACTTTTTTCTTTCAGTCTTTTAGTGTTATGCCAAACTGGTATTTAACCCAGCCTCAAACTCAATCATCAGTACCAACAGGCATCCTGAACTCCCGCAAAAAAAGAGTCTTATTTTGTCACAGGTAATTAAAAGTATTTTTAAAGCCTCAAAGAAGCCTTGTTGGGGAACTTATTGTCTGATAGGATGAACTTCAAACCCTTTCACTCTGCTGATTGCAAAGGCGCTATCTGGAAGGTTTGACAAGCTGTTCCGTAGAATCAGTCACAGAATGGGTCAGGCTGGAAGGGACCACAGTGGGTCATCTGGTGCAGCCTCCTGCTCAAGCAGGGTCATCCCAGAGCACACGGCACAGGATTGTGTCTGGATGGTTCTGGAATATCTCCAGTGAGGGAGACTCCGAAACCTCTTTGGGCAATCTGTTCCAGTGCTTGGTCACCCATGCAATAAANGAGCGCTCGGGGTCGCGCTGCCGTGGCCTCAGCGCGCTCCCGCCGCACGCAGGGCTCGGGTGGCGGTGGCGGCTTCCGACGCGCTCCCGCTCCGCCCCCCTGCGCTGCCCGACGGGAGGTGCGATGGCTTCCCGCAAGAGCTCCAGGGCTGCCGGCGGCAGCCCCAGCCCC